>CP136066.1:40188145-40455645 GCA_032622095.1 Siphonodentalium dalli | reverse complement strand
GCTTGCATCACGTACACAGCATGTGAGGAAATCACTCATTTACATAAGTGTTTTGTCGGTTACAATTCATTCTGCATTATTATGAGAAACAGAACTGTCCATATTCATTTGAAAATTGGCTAGATCAAGCCAGAATGAATTGTAACTGACAAAACACTTATGTGTTAGATTTAATTACATACATATATACATGACGGCAGCGGTCAGACCGTAGCGAGGGGGCAAATCTCTGTATTGCCTGTGGCTCACATCGATGGCGAAGCTGCGTGGCTCCAATCCGGATAAGCACATTTGTGATCCGCACATTTCTGTCCTATTAGCATGACCCACCAACACCATATGTATAGTAAATTAGCAGGACCACTTAGAAAGGAGTGGGTGCAGATGCAAAATCAACTATCTTTAGGTCGTGGCGACATCAATTGGAACATTTGGGGTGTTGGGGTGTTAGGTTGGAAATTTCCAACAGTTTGAAACTGGAGAAACCAGTTGGCAAATGCGGGTGGAGCGGGAAATATAAAGTTGTATACATTGACGCCGCCCACAACATGCATGGTGTGGTGTAAGACCATTGTTTTTGTCGAATTGTGGAAAAATAAAATGCCTTTTGTCAACCTTGACAATATCCACCACCCCTCCGTGCATCAGTGTACGTCAGAAGCCCGCCCTCTGTCACTGCTATAGAAGGCGCATGCACAACACATGTATACCAACCACAATCCAAGTACCGCTCCCCGTGGACCCCTAACAGTTGATCTATATACGGGCGACAATATGGTGCATTGCCACCAAAGAGGTTTCTATGGATACGAGACTCAATGATGCAGTATATACAGTGATAGGTTACTGACACTGGTTTCGTAAGAAATCAATGCCTCGATTTGAAGAAATCGTGTATTAGCTAACATTTAGAGAATAGAACCTGTCCCGCTGATTAAGTTTACTCTTTGCCCTTGATGTACAGAAGGCTCGCGGATATGTCGAAGGCGGCACCTAAATTCGCGCCTGGAATAATGAATCACCGATGAGGTCAAACCAGGGATGTCGTGACATGGGCTGACATGGGTGTCGTGTAGTAACCCGGGACAATTGGTCCTGTCGTGATGCTGGTGGGTGTAGCCAGGGACGTGAAATAATATAGTTAGCCATTTCAGTCTCTAAATTTGATCGAAACGAGCAAACTATTCAACTAAAAGCAAAACATTTATATTATGGTTTGATTAGTAACCCTTTCATGACGGGAACTTCCTCATTTTTTACGAAAACCCTGTGCCAATGCATTCTCTTATATATGCGAGTCAGCCTCGCATATATAATAGAATGCATTTGCCTAACAAATGTTTATATTATTTTCTATATAATTGTTAAACAATGTAAGAATTTTATTTTTTAAATTATAAAAAATTGTTAAAGAATGTAAGAAATAATGATAAAAAATGATACAAAATTGTTAAAGAATGTAAAAAAAAATGATCAACGTCAGAAAAATGACTTTAAAAAATGTTAAATTGTTAAAGAAATATAAGAAAAAAATTATAAAAAATGTTATAGAATGTAAGAAAATATTATAAAAAATTATAAAAATTGTTAAAGAATGTAAAAAAAAATTGATAATAAAAAAATTATAAAATTTGTTAGGCCCATGCATTCTCTTATATATGCGAGGCGACTGTTAGGCCATGGCATTCTCTTATATATGCGAGGCGACCTATGGTCCCATAAATGTCGGATTTAGTGTACAGTCCCCCTTTAAATTGTAGATTGACATTTACAGAAAAGAAGCTGTCCCGCATATTAAAAAGCGTTGGTGAATTTTCAAAATATCTCAATTTCAGACTATCAATTTGAAGAAAAAATTCAGTATGTGGTTCGGAAAGTACTCCTACATGGTAAAAGACTTCGGAAAGGTTGGTCTTCACGAACTTATGCATGTCGGAACTCTCGAATATAGCGTGGGCGTGGCCAAACGTTAACACAAACTCCAGGCCGAGTTATCTGTCATCGCTCCGCTGAGATATCACTGCCATAAGGACATTTGGTAAAGATGTCTTACGTGTTCTTAGTTCTTATGTTTTAGGACTAAAGTTGTCTATGTCTGGCTCAGTTCATATTGAAAGAATTACCATTATTGCACACTTTTGGTGGTCAAAATAAGTAAATAGGTGACTAAATATAATTTCGACGATATATGTAAAAATAGATGTATCGGTCCGCAAAGTGCCATCCTTGTGGCATTGATATATCGTAGTGATAACGTAGACGCTGTGTGGAGTTTGGCGTTAACACTGAGGCCAATATAAAACATTTAGTTCCTTCTAACCTGTCGGCCGGCGAAGGGGGTTAGGTGCTGAACCCGACGAACTAAACTGATAGTTTGATACCGTCTATATACCAACTTACCAAGTCGTTAAAATAGGAAACTAGAACGACTTTGGTGGCTGTAATAATTCTCAGTTCACCATATATTAGCCCGTCTTATATTACGACCCGGATGTTGATGGTCTTTTTAATTCCGTCTTCGCAATATAGGGCTACTTCACCAAACTTAATGCTCGATATGGTCGGAATATATTTGAATTTTGATGGCTGCGTTTGTTTTTGAAGTCCGATTGTGATTGCGTCGTCTGTTGAGGTCTAATCATTGTCAGCATGTCAAATTCAGATTCTTCTATTGATTTCGCATAAATGCTTAAGCAACAAAGCCATGCGGCAGACCTATTACGACATATCGGAAATTGGTACGCGTCCGCTTCCGCCCTCTAATGATCTCAGGCCTAATTAAGGGATGTCTCATTTGGCTCCAGGTGATCACAGTGAACCGAGTAATGTGGGTATTGTGCTTCCGGAAGTCCTATTCTTTCGTCCTTGCTAATTCCGTCGAGAGTTGTTTACGCCTTCTACTTTCAAATTTTCTGCTGTTCAACTATACGCTTTATCCTTTATGAATGTATCAGCACATATTTACTTCAGCAGCCGAGCAATAATGCTAATTTGGTAGAGACTTCACTTGCGTATGTTTGTCTAAAAGCTCCTATATAGCTTGTTGATATGCATCCGCTTTGACCTCGAAAAATACACTGGTTGTTTGTTTGTTTTGCGATGTTAGAACCATATATACTAGTTGTCGACATATAACGAACGTGTGACAAAGTGCAATAATCATATGTACGATTAACGCTATGTGGCCAATGAGAGAATGTAATTACCCGCGCCTTAATGTTTAATTTTGTTGAAACAAACGGCCGGATCGACGATCGAGGTATCAACTGATTGTCGCGCTATTTGTAGTTGAGTTGTTACCGGTCGTAGGCCAACAAGGTATATATATTTAGACATAGTGCCATTTACGGGCCATTCTTTTGTCTTTTTGATGACGTAATGCCCCACAATTTTCTAAAGAATACCCCACAATTTCGAACAAAAGAAATTTCCCTTATAGCGACGAAATTTACATTTTTCATTATTTTTCGTCCGCACTTGGCGGAAATAACACTACGCATGACTGCTACTTTCATTTTACTGACTTCCGCGTTAATTCGTAATTATATCACTTTACGAAATAACGGGAATCTTCGAAATGCCCCGTAAATAGCACGATTTCTATATATATATATATATATATATATATATATATATATATATATATATATATATATATATATATATAGGATGGTCGGACTGCATGTTGTAGGTCCCTTCACCCTTTCTGTGTATGACCATTTGACTTCGACCATGCATATGACCAAGGGGCAATCCTTTTAGTCGTTAGGTGCACAGTCATGTGGTGCATGTGGTTGCCGTGGGTTGTTGGCACTGAAGTTGGCTGGAGACAAGCCGGCAGGGTGAGGTGGAGGTGGCAGCTCCTGCATGTTGAGTTCTATCTGCGTCTGTCTGATTCGTCGAGTCGATAGCTCTTTTCGGCCATCTTTAGCCTCGGTGCCGTGGGACCCTCGGTCGAAAACGAAACACAAGCGCGATGGACGTTGTCCTTTTCGTGGTGAGTAGCTGGTTTCGTAGTTGGAGCTCTTGGGCGAGTGCCATCAGTCGTTGTGTCGTCGTAGGTATATATATGTTCGCTGTGTCGTGGGGGGGGGGGGGGGGGGCTTTGGTCGGTGTCCCTGGTGGATGGCGGAGTGTTATGCGGAGGGCTTTACTTTATGTATAGTTTGTCGATGTATAGGTCTTCGGAAGTGCTATGAGGATGGCGGCACCATACTCCATGATTGGGGAGACGAAGATATTGTATAAGAGTTTGATATATAGCTGTTGGTTCCCCGTGCAGTCTGTATCTTGGAGACATCTTAGTAGGGTGGTTCTTTTTCTGTCTCTGTTGATTGTCGCGCTATGGGACTCATTTCCAGTTCAGTGATTATCCATTGTTAGGCACACGCAACTCATAACAGATAAATCGCACGGGCGCTTCAAAGTGGGACCAGTCCGTGTTGTTTCGAACATATCTATTCACATTCAACGGCGATTAGTTCATGTTAATCCCGTTGTTGGGCGTGGCTAACCGGCTATTGTGTCCAATCGCGGCCAGCGCACGGGTTGTGAGTCGTGGTCAAAACACGCTCAACGGCACATTTCCTGTTGATTGCATTATGTTGGATCAATTGTGCTCTGAGTCGGTCAGAGCACGCGAATAGTTCTTTACCAGAATAAATCTCGACTTCGACTCGATTTATTCTGGTAAAGAACAATTCTTGTGCTCTAACCATTAGGCCAAAAAAAAAAAGTGTTTTGG
The DNA here is from genome assembly GCA_032622095.1 of Siphonodentalium dalli. Taxonomy (NCBI): domain Eukaryota; kingdom Metazoa; phylum Mollusca; class Scaphopoda; order Gadilida; family Siphonodentaliidae; genus Siphonodentalium; species Siphonodentalium dalli. The sequence goes on along the minus strand of CP136066.1, from coordinate 40,450,901 downwards.
TTCTCGGGCAATTTTTTTTTCAAATCAATGAGGGAGGGAGGGTTTTATTTTTATTTTTTATTTTTTTCTGCGCATAGTAAGCATGGACAAAGATACCTTCCTCTGTCTAGTAATAACCAGAAAGGTAGAGGGAACTGTTATGCATATAAACTCATTTAGTCTTATATAAAAATGACATTGTACTACCAGTGTATGACTGGGATTACCTAACAATATATAATGCCCCTGACATTAACTACTGTTATTGTTGTCTAAAAACTGATAACTCCCCATTCTAATATGTGATCCTGAATTTAGTCCTGTGCCTTTCAATTGTATAAAGTTACAATTAGTGTAAGTTGTTCACAATGACTAATTGTAAGAAGAGCATGAGGATCAGCTAATCATTTTCTTAATTGTAGTCATCTACTTTATGTTGTAAGCCTGCAAGTCACTTTTTAACACATTACATGTTAGAGCTCAATGCACACTAATATTCAACACATATCTGCTATGGACATGATGATTAAATCCCCCGAAAAAAAAAAAGAAAAAAAAGAAAAAAAAATTTCAAATTTATTTTTTCGTAAGTTTTTTTGTCGTAACATCGGGCATTGCAATAAAAAGGCCTAATGCGGCCCTTTTTATTCAATGCGGCGGTGCCTGAGAACCAAAACCTTTTTTTTTTTGGCCTTACTTAGGTCAACTATAAGGTCTCAACTCAAGCCGCCAATCGATGATGAAGCTGGTTGTAGAAGACAAATAATCGCGAAGATGTTACGCACACAAAGGAAACTTAACCTGATTTAATTGTGCAGGAGTTAGTTGCTTCGCGGCGATCGGTGGCAACTGACAACGTCGTAATATGACACAGCGGCTGAAGCGACTATAAACTCCAATAAACCAAACTAACAATCAAAGTGTTCTTACATTTCGGATCAGCAACCATAGTTTAGAAATTGAGAAAGGCAGACACAAACAACCTAAAGTACCCACTGATGAGAGAATTTGCAAAAAGTTTGGAATGGGGGTAGAAACCGAAGAACTCTTCATTATGCGACGCCCCATTTATAAAAACCTAAGAAAACGTTTATTTGCGGAAATAAGCGACAATATTCAAACCTTTAATAATATGGCTGACCAACAGAAATTATTATCATCTTGAGATATGATGAACCCAAAACATGTAATATCATCTGCAACATGGTCCAACTCTTTCTACATAAACGGTGTGAATTAATATATTTATGTTACTAACTAAGGCCAATAAAAAAAAGTTTTTTGGTTCTCGGGCAATTTTTTTTTCTTCAAATCAATGAGGAAGGGAGGGTTTTATTTTTATTTTGTTCTGCGCATAGTAAGCATGGATAAAGATACCTTCCTCTGTCTAGTAATAACCAGAAAGGTAGAGGGAACTGTTATGCATATAAACTCATTTAGTCTTATATAAAAATGACATTGTACTACCAGTGTATGACTGGGATTACCTAACAATATATAATGGCCCTGACATTAACTACTGTTATTGTTGTCTAAAAACTGATAACTCCCCATTCTAATATGTGATCCTGAATTTAGTCCTGTGCCTTTCAATTGTATAAAGTTACAATTAGTGTAAGTTGTTCACAATGACTAATTGTAAGAAGAGCATGAGGATCAGCTAATAATTTTCTTAATTGTAGTCATCTACTTCATGTTGCAAGCCTGCAAGTCACTTTTTAACACATTACATGTTAGAGCTCAATGAAAACTAATATTCAACACATATCTGCTATGGATATGTTGATAAAATAAAATAAAAATAAAAAAATTCGTAAGTTTTTTTGTCATAACTTCAGGCATTGCAATAAAAAGGCCTAATGCGGCCCTTTTTATTCAATGCGGCGGGGCCTGAGAACCAAAACCTTTTTTTGTTTTTGCCTTATAATCACATTTTATTTTTGTAACTGTTTTGACCTCGGCCTCAAGTGGGCGTATGTATCATATATTTAAGAAATGAATGCAGTGGTTATGTGTCTGTTGGGATGATAAGGCGCTGTGGTCGTTTGGACACTTTGTGTGAACATATACTTTATGTGGCTTATTTTCAAAGTATATTTCATGTTGCTTCTTTTCCTGAATGTCCGGTGATATAAAAGAACCGGTATATCCAATTGAGGGTCAAATAAGGGCGAAAACGGGATTTTTTTCTAAATCGCGGTCATGTGACATATTTTTGGGTTGCCATCTATTTTCATTGCTGCAACACATGTCAAACTTGAATTTTATTAAATAAAAAGGTCATAAATCAGTGTGGAAATAGGCATGTCTAGTAGACATAATGTTTTTCTCAGTCTGGGTGAACGTCGACTCTATATTTGAAATATAGAGTCTGGAGCTTATGTAGCCAAAACCATTTCTATTCAGCGAAGAGCTTCCCCAAAATGACGTCACGGATTTAAAAAAATACATCGATGATTGACAGGTGTCCCCACGTGTTATTTGTTGTGCTTCGCAATAATAGTAATGGCCTGTGTCGCGACATAAAATTACAGCAGATAATATTTGTCGTGTGTGCGACTATTCTTTTTCGGGAGATGAACTCGCTGCATCACCCGGAAAGCTGCATCCGAGATAAAAAAATAAGGTCGTCATCAAAAATGATGCTTTAGAACTATTTAAAAGCATAAAATTAAGTCATTTCCTCGGTGTTAACTTTCAGATGACTTTTTTACGACAAATAATTTGATTTGCAAACCATGGTACAATAAAGTAAATCAAATACACGGACGTGAGTGAGTTCTATTTATATTTATGGGAGGCCAAGTTGGTACCATGCGCCGGCCTATCTATCAGGTCTAGCACATCCTTCAAATTAATCCGAATCGTACCGAATATATAATTTCGAAGCCATTGTTTCTGTCTGTTGTATTTGCAAGCATCGCTTTCGATCGGAGAAATTCCGCTCTGTTACTATATTTAGAGGTGACATTATGGGAGTCTGATCCGCCCACTGACACTTGTTTATTAACCCCTACGGTTTCATTGGACGGAAAATAATTTACGCAATCAATCAGATTACGGAATCCCGAGGACTTGGAAATGAAATATCGATGTTATCCGTCAGACCTTATATTCAATGTTGTAATGAATATTTAGGTATGAGTTTACTCAGACTGTGTTTTTCTATGCCTGAAGCCCAAACCTGAATTGTTGCGAAAACCCTGTGCCAATGCATTATTTTATATATGCGAGTCGACCATATGTCGCCTCGCACATATAAGAGAATGCATTGGCCTAACAAATTTTATATTATTATTTTAATTGTTCAAGAATGTAAGAAAATATGAAAAAAATGATAAAAAAAATGTTAAAGATTGTAAGAAATAATGATAAAAAAGATGTTAAAGATTGTAAAAAAAATGATAAAAAAAAGATAAAATTGTTAAAGAAGGTAAGAACAAAATGATAAAAATGATAAAAATTGTGAAATAATGTAAGAATAATCGATATAAAATTATAATATTGTTAAAGAATTCATGAGTCTAGTAGACATAATGTTTTCCTATGCCTGAAGCCCAAACCTGGGTGATGAATGTCAAATACATGAACAAATCTTTGGTTATATTAAATAGCCTTGGTATTAGTGTAACGATACCTTACGCATATTACCAGGGACGTGGCTGAAGACTCTTTGATGGGGAAGGTGTCCAACTTTTAATTGCCAAGTAAACCCTTCATGGAAGCAGGAGGGGATCAGGTTACTAAATATTTTCAGATATGTGCAGTTTTGGGCCAGGAACCAGTCTATTCAACAAGAGAAATCGAGTGAAAGCAAATAAACAGAAGGAGAGTTGTATAAACAGAAGGAGAGTTGTATAAACACAAGGAGAGTTGTATAAACAGAAGGAGAGTTGTATAAACACAAGGAGAGTTGTATAAACACAAGGAGAGTTGTATAAACAGAAGGAGAGTTGTATAAACACAAGGAGAGTTGTATAAACACAAGGAGAGTTGTATAAACAGAAGGAGAGTTGTATAAACACAAGGAGAGTTGTATAAACACAAGGAGAGTTGTATAAACAGAAGGAGAGTTGTATAAACACAAGGAGAGTTGTATAAACACAAGGAGAGTTGTATAAACAACACAAGACGACAGCTAGATAGCAATTGCATCAATTTCGAGACGAAAATATGTTATTAAAATGTACTTTTACTTCCATGAAGTAGAAACTTAGACAATTGTTCCGGATTTCCCGCATTGACTGGCCCTTGCCCATATCGAACCAGATACCCGATTCATAGTAACCTGCCGCCCGATTGATAGTATCCAGCCGCCCGATTTATAGTAACCAGCCGCCCGATTCGTAGTAACCAGCCGTCCGATTCGTAGTAACCTGCCGCCCGATTCATAGTAACCTGCCGCCCGATTGATAGTATCCAGCCGCCCGATTTATAGTAACCAGTCGCCCGATTCGTAGTAACCAGACGTCCGATTCGTAGTAACCAGCCGCCCGATTCGTAGTAACCAGCCGCCCGTTCCACAGTAATCAGCCGCCCGATTCATATTAACCAGCAGCCCGATTCGTAGTAACCAGCCGCCCGATTCGTAGTAACCAGCCGCCCGTTCCACAGTAATCAGCCGCCCGATTCATATTAACCAGCCGCCCGATTCGTAGTAACCAGCCGCCCGATTCATAGTATCAGCCGCCCGATTCGTAGTAACCAGCCGCCCGTTCCATAGTAACCAGCCGCCCGATTCATATTAACTAGCCGCCCGATTCATATTAACCAACCGCCCGATTCATAGTAAACAAGCCGTCCGATTCATAGTAACCAGCCGCCCGATTCATAGTATTAGCCGCCCGATTCGTAGTAACCAGCCGCCCGATTCATAGTATCAGCCGCCCGATTCGTATTAACCAGCCGCCCGATTCATAGTATCAGCCGCCCGATTCGTAGTAACCAGCCGCCCGTTAATTCCATAGTAATCAGCCGCCAGATTCATATTAACTAGCCGCCCGATTCATAATAACCAGCCGCCCGATTCATAGTAACCAGCCGCCCGATTCGTGGTAACCAGCCGCCCGTTAATTCCATAGTAATCAGCCGCCAGATTCATATTAACCAGCCGCCCGATTCATAGTAACCAGCCGCCCGATTCATAGTATCAGCCGCACGATTCGTATAGTAACCAGCCGCCCGATTCATAGTATCAGCCGCCCGATTCGTAGTAACCAGCCGCCCGATTCCTAGTATCAGCGGCCCGATTCATAGTATCAGCCGCCGGATTCGTAGTAACCAGCCGCTCGATTCATAGTATCAGCCGCCCGATTCATAGTATCAGCCGCCCGATTCGTAGTAATCAGCCGTCCGATTGGTAGTATCAGCCGCCCGACTCATAGTAACCAGCCGCCCGATTCATAGTATCAGCCGCCCGATTCGTAGTAACCAGCCGCCCGTTAGTTCCATAGTAATCAGCCGCCCGATTCATATTAACTAGCCGCCCGATTCATATTAACTAGCCGCCCGATTCGTAGTAACCAGCCGCCCGATTCATAGTATCAGCCGCCTGATTCATAGTAACCAGCCACCCGATTCATAGTATCAGCCGCCCGATTCATAGTATCAGCCGCCCGATTCATAGTAACCAGCCGCGCGATTCATAGTAACCAGCCGCCCGATTCATAGTAATCAGCCGCCCGATTCATAGTATCAGCCGCCCGATTCATAGTAACCAGCCGCCAGATTCATAGTATCAACCGCCCGATTCATAGTAACCTGTCCCGTTGAAGACACAAATCCTCAACTGCATGGGAAACCTCATGTGCACCCCTTCCCGTTGAGTTGGAATAATCCAACTGATATCTTGAATTTTCCAAATGATATCTCGAATTATCCAACATATATCTAAAGTTGTCCAAATGTCGTAAAACTCCCCTAAACCAATGGCCATTTTCAGTCTACAAGTTGGACAGTAAGTGTGGAAATATTTAAAGGGACCCAAGGCGCTCGAAATGTGTTCATGCGTAATAAAATAAACCATTATTAATAACTCTCATATAATTATATTTTGCATGGTCAAAACCAGTGTTACGTAACCATTATACAGTTATAGTGAATTAACGGTCAAAGTCCAATAATATACCAAAGTGCATGTGATTAAAACGACGGTAAACATGGGAAACAGTCAAAGCATTGTACAATATTCTGTAAATCATATTCAGACTAAAATAGTCGAACTTAAAGGCCTATTTAATTTTTGAGTCACCGATTATTTTTTATAGTGTCTTGATCAGATATCGATTTTTGAAATCTATTAGTTTTCACCACCGGTACTTTTTAGTGGCCTGGAAAAAAGTCGACGAGAAGACGGTCACGGACCAATTTGCGGATAAAGATGGATAACTCTAAAATCAAGTCGCTTTTGTGTGTCAGATATTTGACAAACCGGCCACATTTCGTTTAACAAAATGTTGATAAATATAAGGTTTTTTGGAAATTTTATACTATATAGTTGACTGTGGTTAGCAATATTTTTGGACACTCAATCGATTCTGATAACTGAAGCTGCATTTCAAAAAATGTTGTTGTTGGAATCTGATGATATGCGGACCATCGAATCTGATTGAGTAGCATTATTAACAATGAAAATAAGAACAATGTTAATCTATTTTTACATGTACTTGTTGATAGTTGTTTTATTTTACATACTTTTATTTTATTACGCATGAACACATTTCGAACGCCTTGTGTCCCTTTAAATATTTCCAGAGAGAATGCATTGACACAGGGTCTTTAATGTTGCGCCAGCGCAGCTCCCGTCATGAAAGGGTTAATCAAAGCCACCAGAGATGTTTATATTGAACACTTATATCTTTCGCCCGTAATTTACCATCATACTATACAATATTACCATGGTGCGGCGGGAGATCGCGTCCAATGGTACCTCAACTATAGTCTGTTGATAAACTCCGCATAAGACGAGTGTGAGTTGTTACGCACCAATGGCGACCTTATTCAATGCTGACTATATAGTGTCAAATTCAAATAGTTTTATTGCCTTCGCCAATAAATTACATCTAAGACAAAATACATACAATGAGCACAACATAATATACATCAAAGTGTGGCACATTTCGTGTCACATTGGCAACAAACGAATCGTTGTTGAATATTGCATGTACTTCGTTTGAATCGTTGTTGAATATTGCTTGTACTTCGTTTGAATCGTTGTTGAATATTGCATGTACTTCGTTTGAATATTGCATGTACTTCTGATTGTAGGTCATCATTTGGTTTAACATCAATCCTGCCAAGCCCTTGTGGTGAAACATGGCCTGAAACATTTACAGACTCGACACTATATATTGTGTATTATTTTGCGTATTCTCCCACCCAGTTAGTATACATCGGAATTTTTGTTCGAGGGAACTAGTCGTCAATTTTTTCCGACCCCCCCCCCCCCCCCCCGGTCACAATGGCAACAAACGAATCGTTGTTGAATATTGCATGTACTTCGTATGGAAATATAACGTATAGCTTTCTGACTACTTGGTAATATTTCCCCGCGTCGGGCACATAGATCGAATTACAGTCTGTTATGCTAAACAGGCGAAGTAGAAGCTTTTTTCAATCTAAACTCACCAGTATATTGAATTAAAACAATGGCTATATCTAGTTAAATTCCGGTGGTTTTTATCCATTATCGATGTTGTTACAAGTTTCAATCAGAGAGTCGGATATATTGTCCCACATATCATGACACATACCATGACACATATCATGACACATACCATGACACATACCATGACCGTAACTGTAACCGTGATATAAGTCTCGTTTGTATTCGCATCATATTTTACACCGAGTTTTGTCCATATAACAAGTTTGATAATAACCACAATGCTATGGCCATTCGTTATGTTTTTCATTCTTTTTTTTCTTTGACGCTAACTAGAGCCAACTTGGAATTTGATCATATTCACAATGCATGGAGTGTTTTTTCCTCTCCCTTTCAAATTTCTCTCTCTCTCTCTGTCTCTGTCCCTCTCCTCCTCCCCTCCCTCTCTCTCTTCTCTCTCTCTCTCTCTCTCTTCATAACTAGTGAGGTGGGATTTTTTTCATTCTTTAATTCCCCACTCCCCATTTTTATATTTGGCATTGCACGCACATTTTATACGAGTCTTAATGGGTTATTTTAATAGTGTCAGCCTATCTGCATTTCACGGTGGATGCGGCTGTAGAATTTAATCAGAGTAAAATGGAATAGTGGTGTTGTTACATGGGGCGAGTTAGATAACTTGGATAGGAAGAAGATCGATATCTCACCGTATATAGGTGCATGATACGGAATTTAATGACCCACGCCGACAGGCTAAAAACCTCCCTATAACTGCCTCCATCGGCTCAATTTCCCTTCTGTTGTTGGTGAGCACAGACGCATACAGATTTGTTAAAATTAAAAGACAGAATATTGTCGAGGCAATATACACCATCTCAGTAAGTGCCCGCCGGCAGCCGAAAACATACAACAGATAATGGTGGGACATGTTTATAACATTAACTCTCAAATTATCAGGGTGAAGAAAATCTCAAATGCAAACTGCAAGCCAGAGTTCAATCCCATCGATACGCTGGTCTCATCATAGATGCAGAAAGCATATAGTCAGTCTATGGTCTCACCAAGCTCCATGCGGAGTTCAGTCCACAAGGCAGGACCCATGCAGAGTTCAGTCCCCTACGCGGGACTTACCACTGGCCGCACCTACACGTAATGTGAAGAAATGTCACATTTATTTATTTGGAGACTTTTGTAGGTTACAATTCATTCTGAATATATTATTCTGAGAAACTGATCTGTCCATATCCATTTTAAAATTGTCTAAATCAAGCCAGAATGAATTGTAACTGACAAAACTCTTCAATTAAGTAAATACACATGACGGCAGCGTTCAGACATAGCGTAGAGGGGACTGAGATCTGTTTTTGCAGCGTGTGGTCTCACTTTGAATACATAAGGGACTGAACTCTGCCTTGCAGTTTGGTTCAACCAGCGCAGGGAGGGGACCGAACTGAGATAGCGTACCTAGCGTTCTGTATCATCGCTATTGGTGGAGGGGTATAATGTCGCAAGAGCTATACTCGTCCTTGACCTCGATCAATGGTAAACTCGTAGGGCGCGCATCTATAATCTCAAATCGACTCCACTCCAAATGTGCAATTTGACTTATATATCAAGGGGACTGTGGTGATCATCTAGTAATCTGATACTGATACGAGTTTCGCATGCAAGACATAAGTAATAGTACTTCGTTCTTAAATTGAGAAGTGTTGGGGCAAAGTATAGAGCGTTTTGGGTTCAGAATAATTCACGATTCCGATGGACAGAAGACTGGAGTGGGGACCATGGATATAATCTAGGGATTTGATATTGATATGAGTTTAGCAATTCATAGGGAATAGTACCTCGTTCGTGAAATGACCAGTGCATGGGTGGTGCAATCCAGAGCGTTTGGGTTTAGAATATGTCGTTTTCGAGGGGTGGGTGTCATCGAGAAATCAGACACAGATATGAGCGTCGCAAATCATATATTAATAATATCTCGTTAATATAAAATAAGAAGTGTGCGGTCAATGCAGAGTATATTGGTTCAGAATAATGCATGTTTCCCAGCGATGGAGAGTGGGCGGGCAACGAAGTGCGTTGTTGAGTCGTTTCCGACCGAAGCCCGAGTAGGATGGTAGGAATTCATTTTGCAGGTCCTTTCACCATTAAAGTGCATTTTTGATTTTGGAATAATTTATATTCTGAGGAGTGGGAGAGTGGGGTGGGCTTCATCTAGAAATGGGACACTGATATGACTGTCGCAAATAATATATATGGAATAATACCTTGTTCCTAAAATATGTGGGCGGGGCATTGGAGAGCGTTTGGGTCCATAATAAGTCGTGTTTCTGGACTGCGGAACGGTTTCCAATAACATTTCATTTTTTGCAACATTTCCCAGTCTGTTGTTGTAAAGACGTATGGGTTTTAGGTCCTGCATGGAGTTTCTCTATTCAAATTATCAGAAACAGATGTGGGCGATTTTTCAGACACGTCTATATAGTCCACTAAACGACCCGACGTCACGAGATCGGGAAGAGAAGTTCCAGAATACAAATCCTGCGCCCACCCGCCAAAATACTCGCAGGTACTACGAAACGACCAGCGAAACACACTTGGAATCCTAAACGCTCCTTATAGTCACACTGACTCCCCCAACCCTTGGACCAAACCAAGGACTAAAGACTATATTATGAATCGGTGCAGCGATGTGAAGTGCATGTCCAAATTGTGAACACGTATCATCCCACCCGGACAACATAATTGTTGTACCTTACTCGTATTTAACCCTTTACCCAACAGAACGGCCCTGTGCCAATGCATTCTCTTATATATGCGAGTCGACCATAGGTCGCCTCGCATATATAAGAGAATGCATTGGCTTAACACATTAAAAATTATAAAATTGTTAAAGAATGTAAGAAAAAAATGGTAAAAAGTGTTAAAAAAAGATTTTTTTTAGGCCAATGCATTCTCTTATATATGCGAGGCGACCTATGGTCGACTCGCATATATAAGAGAATGCATTGGCACAGGGCATAACTGTAACTATCACAATGTGGTCAAGGAGCCGGTTCCAATGATATCCATATTTGTATGGTTTTATTGAGACAGACCCAAGATAATTTAGGCTGTTGCAGCTTTATTTGGCCGTTTTTGACCGGTTTGTTGGGTAAAGGGTTAAATCCACGCAGTACTATTTTTGCTCAGTGTTGAATTCGCGCACTTTAAATTAGAACTCCTATCTGCGCGAATTCAAAACTGACGATATTATTTTCATAAAGGTCTTGGATCTGATGTCAGTTTGAATGAATGAATGATGCTTTAATCTCAGCCATTTTTACATGGAACATGAGCGATGGGTTAACTATTTACACTCTATACACATATAGAACATTATATAAATGCTCACAATAAACTATAGGGGTTGTAAACATACAAGGAACATTTGACACATTGAAATAAACAAACATGCAGCATTAGCATACACTAAACATAATACAAAAAACACACAATAAAGCTACAAACAAACAACATTTGCATTTATTACGTATCTCATTTATCATTCATAATTGTGTCCTTTTTATTAAAAAATGTTCAATAGAGAAAGATCGCCAAATTGTTTAATATGTAGTTTCAGTTCTTAGTCGTTTCTGAAGATATATGTGTATATTAAACACGATCGCAGCGGATTTACATCATGTAGGACATAACTGCATGCACCATCATTTTGTTACGAGGATGGATGTTATATGCTCCAAATAATAATTCTGATATTGAAATAGTTATGGACTGGAAATCAATGGAATGAACTCGAAAACAGAAATCCAAAACCGCGAAGGCAACAGACTTCAGAAAAATCAACACTTGGTTGCGGGTTGTGATGAAATAACTAACTTAGACTGTATATGGTCACAATGCCATCTCATGGCGGTGAATTATGGGGTGTGCTTCCATGCACATGCAATCCGGAATATGTGTATTTCTTATAAGCATTTCAACATCGTCGACGTTACCATGATTAAAATGTCGCTTGGCAATGAGTAATGGTTTTGAATTTTTGATATTGGTTGACCGAATGTAAATATAGGCCTACATGTCTATTAACGTTTCATAATGTGCGAAACTTATCAATATAACCCTCGATCTTTTTTTCCATTGTGGATAATTAGTTTAAACTCAGGAGTCGTACTATTTTTCTCTCAGTTTTTAATTCATGCAACCACGGGTACGCGAAAAATAGTACTCCGCGAATTTAAATACGAGTAAGCTATTCAAAAACAGGCGAATTGGAAGTTGCCATCATTAGCCAAGAACCATGCAATTTGGACATTAACTTGCATGTGCAAATTAGCTATCTTGCAGCAGCAAGATGTTATCTTGCACATGCACATGCAAGTTAGTTATCTTGCACTTGCAAGTTAGTTATCTTCCACCTGCAATGGGGGTGATTTCTCAATGATAGATAGCTAAATTGCAGGTACAAGTTAATAAATAAATATTCCTGGCACTGAAGCTAACTTGCATGTGGAAGATATTATCTTGCAGGTTCAAGTTAGCAAACATTTGCTTGGCGTTAACCAGCCACCACAGGCATGCACAAATTTCTAACTATTGAAAATTTCGAACAGTTGACAGGCGGATTCTTTGTGTGGGTCATTAACATTTTGAAAACTATAGTTTTTGAATGTTAAATCCAATTTGACAACTACTTAACTGATGGCATCCCCGAAACCAAAATATCCAGGACTTCCAAGTCGCTAAAAAATAAACTAAGATTGGAACTTGAGCTGATGACAAGAGTTTGTTCAAAGAGAGATAATCCTATTTACAAACACTGTCAAATAGAACCATTTCAAAGGATAATTGCCAGATTAGACAACTGATGTTAAGGAACGTTTTTTGCTGTGCAGAAATGGTCAATTGATATCTCTGAGCTTTGATTGGTGGGTTTCTCGACTCTAATCAAATATTTTTTACCCCCGAAGGCAAAATAAATAGTAATTTAGGAGCGTTAACACTTTACCCAACAAACCGGCCAAATAAAGCTGCAACAGCAGGCAACAGCCTAAATTATCTTGGGTCTGTTTCAATAAAACCATACAAATATGGATATCATTGGAACCGGCTCATTGACCACATTGTGGTGGTTACAGTTATTCCCTGCGCCAATGCATTTTCTTATATATGCGAGTCGACCATAGGTCGCCTCGCATATATAAGAGAATGCATTGGACTAAAAAATATCTTTTTTTAACACTTTTTACCATTTTTTCTTATATTCTTTAACAATTTTATAATTTTTAATGTGTTAAGCCAATGCATTCTCTTATATATGCGAGGCGACCCATGGTCGACTCGCATATATAAGAGAATGCACTGGCACAGGGCCGTTCTGTTGGGTAAAGGGTTAATTCGGATAATGCATCTTTAAATTATTTTGTGGATTTTCGAGATGCCTCAGGCCTGACATTTACAGAATGATGTCAACAGAGGGTGAATTTAGTGATGATACCACGCATAGCTGGCTATCATCGCCAAATTCACCCTCTGGAGATCGAATTCTGCTCAGGCCTCATCTCCTCTGGATTGTATCCTTATTATCAAATTAACAAGTTTTTTTGTTTTCTTTAGAAACTTCTTTATAAAGTTTCTTTTTCTTTTTTAGTTTAGTTTCTCCTATAGACGATGCGGCCATGCAGTGAGGTCCCCGGGATAATAATTGAATTGTTGCATGATAAAAATGACGCTCGTCTTATAGTAATATGCATGTGTCAGGCTCCATGGGAGGGGGTCAATCGTAATGACCAATTTCTATTTCAGTGGTGTTCACTGTGAATATCGAAGCATCCTTCACGTGGAATCATTACACGTATATACAGAATAGTGACAAGTTAGTTACTTACAAAATAATCGTTATCGGAAGACATTTAGTACTACATATATAATGGGGAATATCGTGCTGCCGCACAACGCGGCCGGAATCTAAATCAATTTTTACCTGTACAGATCATGGAAATCTTTTTGTTCTCATGTTATATGTCTGTACTGCATTAAATATTTGTTTGTTTTCGCGAAGGCTAAGCTCCCTTGATCCCTGCATTAGATTATTCTCTTCTGGGCAACATTGGGTAGGGAGTCATCTAGTTCTCTTCTGGGCTCTTGATAAACTGTACATTCAAAGAGATAGTGGTAAGTTGTCTCAAATTCCCCGCATAAACAGAAGGGGGAAATTTTTACATGGTTATCTGTCAGGTCAGAACTCAGGTGGCTGCAGTTCAATCTTAACCGGGTATGAAGGATATGAGATTTACGGGATTTACTATGATAAAAATAGGCAGGTGGACGTATATTGTCACTGTTCAGTTCCTTTTTGAAGTCTTCGATTGTACTGCTGCTCTTTGTAGTTTCCAGTAGTTTGTTCCATTCGGTAATTGCAGATGGTAAGAACGAATCCATATAATAGTCATAGTTAATATTCAAGGGTAGTCTTGTTCAATTCTGAAGTTATATCTGGAATTGTTTGCCTGAATTGGTCGTACATAAAGTTGGTGTTCATGCGTTTAGTATGGCAGGGTTAGCAACTTGCAACTGATGAAGATCTTATTGGCTTTGTCTTTTTTCCTTCTCTGGTGATTTCATTTATAAATTACTAGCAGGTGACCCGACTTCGTCCGGGCTTTGACCTTGAATTGACCATTCTGAAGGTCAAGGTCAGGTCGGAGTAACTATTTGACCCGTCCAAAACACTCCCCGGACAAAATTACCCGTAGGTATTAAATTTCGTCGAAATCCGTCCAGCAGTTTTCCCGGCCATAGCTAACAGACAAACAAACAGAAGTCCCAAAATATATATTAGATCATGTGTGGGTACCCACTTCAAGGTGAAGGTCACCTCGGGTGGAAAAACTGACCCGATGAAAATCTCCCCCATGCCCAGGAACCCCTAAGTACGAATGTCACACAACACACTCATGTCTGTACACAGACACAACAAGCTCATGTCTGGACACATACATGTACACGCTCTTTATCAACGACACTGCGGATACGAACGCTCTTTAACTATCACGCGATTAACCCATGAATTCCCATTGCGGTGGCGGGGATTTGAGAATGAGTGCTCCGACGTTCTCAGAAGCGGTGCGATGACATTCCATCTGGGATTTTACCCTTAGATAGGAAGTTTGGGCTAAATCCGCGCGGCAGTTTTCCCGGCCATAGCTAACAGACAAACAACAAACAGACAGAAGTTCCAAAATATATATTAGATAAATTTTAACTTTTGGGTTTTATTAATTGAGATATTTTGGTGCATACTTTTGAAATTCTTTTCTAAGTTTTATAAAATCGCTCCGGGCCACTGCTCCCCACCCTAAATTTATGACAAGTGAATGAGGAATCAGGGCCACTCTATTTTCATATGCTTTGCAGAGTCCCTCTTCTTTCTCTTGTCATCCATACATTTGGTACCAACTTCACTTGATAAAATGTTATAATGACTTATTGGTTTCAGGCAATTTTTCTTTCAGCTTATCCTAATTTGACATATAAAAAGCTTTTGAGCCGTCAGCAGGCATTTCATTATGACTTTTTACTGTCACCCCGGGATGCTAGGTGTGATTTTCGCTGATGTGTTACCTGGTCAGACACCCACTTACCACTTATTGGTTACCTATAAAACAATGTTCGGTAATAATAAGATACTGATGATGGTGATTGCAAGTATTCTTCTTTTGCCTGCTGATTGGAAAATTGCCTCAGAAAATTCTTAATTATTTGGTGATGTGGAACACTCCTGTGTCGAGGATAGTAAATAATCTGGTAATTATTTTCATATATGTTATATCCAAAGCTACAACCACAATTAGATCATGCCATGAATCTCTACTCTGGCTTTGCCCGTAGAGATCATATTCCACCAGTACAAAACCAGGGAATGTTTTATCTTCTGACCCGTTCTGACAGGGAACTTTATAAGATTGAACAAAGCAATTAGGTAGGGAATATATTTCTTTGTTAATACTTGTTCCCCAATACTCTACTTTATGTCAGAGGGTGGTCCCAGCTCGAGATTGCATGCTTTTTGTGAAGTTTGTGAACAATTATCGCAATAAATATTAAATTAATTACCAGGGAGAAATTCCATAAGTGTAAGTGACGCAAAGCAAAATCGCTCACAGACTCAATTAAATCGTGCAATTTCGAGTTGTGACCTTCACCTACAGTGAAGAACATTAACCCTTTGAGTGCCAGGTCGATTTTTGTATCAACCCATATACCCTGTGCCAATGCATTATCTTATATATGCGAGTCGACCATAGGTCGCCTCGCATATATAAGAGAATGCATTGGCCTAACAATGTTTTTTTTTTTAAATTTTTTTTTTTTACAATTTTAATAATTTATTCTTATATTCTTTAACAGACTTATTTTGTAGGTTTAGGGCCGATGAGATCGGCCCCGGCACTCAAAGGGTTAAGGAACAGGTAACAACTAAGAATTATATTACCTGTACTGTTTTTTTTAAATATTATACAATTCTCCGTCACAACATCAAAGGTTCCCAGGTTTTTGTATTATATGATCCCTATGTGCATAGCTAGGGTAGAGATTCATGGCATGATCTACAACCACATATTTGTTTTAGAAGCAAAAATAATGTTTTGGATTCACTTACCTTATCATCACTTTTATTTGCTGATGAATGGGTAATAATTTTAGTGGAAGAATATCATTTGAAAATTTAGTCCAAGCACATATTTACACTGAATCAGGAAACAAGAAATTTTGCAGTCAAATTTTTAAGGTAAATTTCTTGTTTTTGTTATACAATTTCCATCTACGATGTTTGTTCTGCATCTTTCACACTAGTGTGCAATTAATCGTAAATTTTCGATGGACACAAACCTATTTCCAGTTTGATACCAGTTGATGTCCCCTGACCCTTAATTACTCTGCTGGTCAAAATCAATGACCCCATGCAATCTTCAAGTCATTTCTTAAAGGTACTCAATCTGATTCGATGGTCCCCATATAATCAGATTCCAACAACAACATAATTAGAAATGCCGCTTCAGTTATCAGAATCGATTAATTGCCCAAAAATAATGCTAACTACTGTTAACTAAACCATAAAATTGTCCGAAATGTGTAATTTATCAACATGTTCAACGAAATTTGGCCTTATTATCAACACAAAGCCTCTCAATTTAGAGTTATCCATCTTCAGCTCGTCCACTTTTTACTGGGCCACTAATAAGTCTCGATGGTGAAAAATAATAGATTTCAAAAATAGATATTTAATAACTCTGAGCTTTGATGGGTGGGTTCCTTGACTCTAATCAAATATTGTTTACCCCCCGAATCCAAATAAATAGTACTTGAGGGGTGCTTAATCAGATTATTAATTATAGGAGCTCAGAACAGATGTCTAGTTATGCTATGAATGCAGTTCAGTAGCATGCAGTCATTTGAATTTTTCGCTGTGAGGAACTTAGATTTAGGCGAAGGCAGAACAAGAACATCGCCTGGGCGTGACAAAGTTACGCCTGTGGTAATTCCAACAAAGGGCCATAACTATGTTCCAATCCCTTCTGCTGAATTGATGAAGTTCCCATGGTTTCGTTGATAAGGGCAGACACCAGCCTAAATAAAGTATTTGCTTTTTATAATAGTGTACTTACTGATTAGAGTGTGATTATAAATGAGCTCTAGAATTACATAGAAGAAAGCCTGGATATAGTGTCTGACAATTTCAGAATGAGGTCCACAGAGGATGAATTTAGTGATGCTATATCTTGCACAGCAGGTGGGCAACATCAAATTCACCTGCTAGGAACCTCATTCTGCTTAGGCCTCAACTGCTATGGGAGACCTAGAATCAGATTGAAGTTCCCCAATTGAAGTTGATGTTCACCGGGTGGACTTCACCTATTAGTCACCTCAATTATGCAATTTATCTTCTGCAAATTAGGTGATACAGAAACTGAACATAAGGGAATAAGGGAAAAAGTAATCAAAAACAATGTTAATTTGAGACTATAAAGACTTCCCAGAAGATGAGGCCCAAGCAGAAAGAGGTCACCAGAGGGTGAATTTGGTGATTTGTGGGGTAGCATTACTAAATTAACCCACTGGGGATCTCATTCTACAAATGTCAGACATGTAGAGGGTAACTGCTGAAGACTATGTATAGTCAATTTTGAGGAAATACAGTACAAATGTCAATGTATAGGCATATTGAAGGTCTAATCATTGATATGTGCCTTTCGGCCAAATAACATCAATTTTGTAAAAAAAATTCTGAAGAAAATTGAAACTTTATGCCAAATAAGTAGTCTCAAATTTCATGCTGCCACAGCTGGTTGCCAGGCCTTAAAATCCAGAGATTCAAAATACCTTTCTACAACGATTCAGCTGCTATACGAGAATCAAACTATGAATCAAGATTCTGATTCTCTTCAGATTTTAAGCCCTTGCTGCCTATTCCATAAGTAAACATGAGGTCAAATAAAAATTTGTTTTTCTGCAGGGGACATTTTTGTCAATACTACCAGTAAATCTCTTCAATTATTATGAGCTAACTATGGTAGAATGCAATATATTACTGCTTGTTTGTTAAGAAGTGACCTTTTTGGTATATTGTCTTGTGTTGCCAGTTTTCAATTCATGTATCTTCCTCACTATAGTTTGAGTATCCATAACTCTTAACCCTTTCATGACTGGAACTGCCTGAAATTTTGGGAAAACCCTGTGCCAATACATTCTCTTATATATGCAAGTCTCCCATAGGGAGCCTCGCATTTTTAAGAGAATACATTGGCATAACAATATTTACCTTGAAAGCTAGTGCATTCTCTTATATATGCACGGCTGCCTATGGTAGACTCACATATATAAGAGAATGCACTGGCACAGGATAAAATAATAATGATAATAATTGTTAAAGAATGTCATAAAAATTGATAAAGAATGTAAGAAAAAATGATATAGATTGTAAGAAAAAATTAGAAAAAATTGTTAAAGAATGTCAGAAAAATTTATAACAAATGATAAAAAATTGTTAGGCCAATGGTCGACTTGCATATATAAGAGAATGCATTGGCACAGGGTCTTTAATGTTGCATCAGCGCAGCTCCCATCATGGCTGGGTTAAATGGGCTTGGAGCTCACTCAATAAGGCGATAAGTGATCTAGGTCACTGTACAATTCATTTAATCTCAGAAATCATAAATTTTAACATTCCTGTGCAAAACATTCACCAGTCTATCATTTGTCATCCTCGGAATGCATGAGTTCTTTGACTGGGAACATCCAGTGCATATCCACGCCTCACTTCAGTTCTATGAACAGTCATTTCCTTTCATCCACTAACTACTAACTATTCCAACACTACCTCTTGAGCGAGCACATCCAGTTGAGCCGACATTCACTTCGGAATAAAAAATCTTTTATAACGTTCATCGAATTCTGAATTCCTCACCAGGGTTTTCACGCTGGCCAGAAAATTCTTATGGCAAAATTGGCTATTTTATTTTCAGAAAATTTGGCCAAATTGAAAAACCATATTATGCGATCATTATGAAAACCAAAATTTAAATAAAAAAATAAACAAAAATAAAGAAATATGCACAAACAATTGCGAGTTGGACAAAAGTGATTATGAAAATGTGCACGGATGTTAACCCTTTACCCAACAAACCGGCCAAAACCGGCCAAATAAAGCTTCAACAGCCTAAAATATCTTCGGTCTGTCTCAATAACACCATACAAATATGGATATCATTGGAACCGGCTCCTTGACCACATTGTGATAGTTACAGTTATGCCATGTGCCAATGCATTCTCTTATATATGCGAGTCGACCATAGGTCGCATCGCATATATAAGAGAATACATTCTTTAACAATGTTATAATTTTTAATGTGTTAAGCCAATGCATTCTCTTATATATGCGAGGCGACCTATGGTCGACTCGCATATATAAGAGAATGCATTGGCACAGGGCCGTTCTGTTGGGTAAAGGGTTAATCGCAAACTTTAAATAGGTCTAGTCGGCAATGTTCATCAACATAAATGAGCTCCGATTCACCTACGTCGTCTTATTTTGACAAAGCAGAAAAGTTTTGATAGTTTTGTTAGTAAGCATGTGTGACTTTTGATAAATTGTAATTCATACACAGATGAACAACTGCTGATAATTAGAGAGGATATTACTGCCTCTAGCCTTGAAACATTTTGGCCAAAAGTTTGGTAAAATAAATTAACATTTGGACATTTTCCCCCCAAAATGGGCCATTGGCCACCGACAGGGTGAATCCTGTGCATCACAGTACCAGAGAATTCATGAATCCATCACCATGTACATGGCACCATATCAAATACAGTAATGCTCTAAATAATCGACTCCTTAACCACAGCAGAATTATGGGTAACTTTTCAGGATTTAGTCGGAAATATGGCTTGTTGCCATTCATAGGAAAGTTCTCACTGAGAGCTTTCCGATGAATGGCAACAAGCCATATTTCCAACTAAATCCTGAAAAGTTACCCATAATTCTGCTGTGGTTAAGGAGTCGATTATTTAGAGCATTACTGTACAATTGACTTATGTCACTGTACAATGATAATTATATCATAAATTTGACCTCAATTAACAAGTCATGTGAAGAAACATGATTTTTCAGAAGTTTCCCATCTTCAGTCGACTCAGAATAATCCCATCCTCGTTCGAATCAAAAGTATCCCATCCTCGGTCGACCTCGATATGGATGACCTCTTTGAGTCGCGAGATCCATTAGAGGTCGAATCCTCCTGTGTTCACTAGGTGATAGTGATCGACTCCTTGATCTGTAATTGACAGAAGACAAAATTAGTAATCAATGTGCGGAAACAGGCAGACGGTGGTGTCTCCTTTGAGTTATTTCTTATAATTTAATCCGTTGTTTCGTAGGAGAACCACCATAAGCAGAAGGCAGAAGGAAAACAAGGGAAGAACTGAGATAATTCTGAAGAAAACTAAACTACACATAATGTTGAACCCGATCACATTGTCATTCAGACTTCTACAGGGTTTCTGCTAGGCCGGTGGGGGGGGGGGGGGGGGGGGGGGGGTGGTGTCTGTAAGGGTCCATTTTACAGACCCGGTATTGGTGCCCAAAAAAAATAAATATTAAAGGAGGCGTCAATCAATATAAAATTAAATTATGTTGTACAGGTTCGTTTTGTATTTGATGATTTCAATTTCGTCCGAAACAAATTCATGGAGCCAATCCCTCAACGATACATGCAAATGGGGGAGCAATGTGGTTGACAGGTGCTGGGAAGACCATGGTATGTGCGCAGACAGGATTGAACTTGAATTCAAGATAATTCTCTCCAAAAATTATGAATTTAAATGGGAATGTATAATCATATAGAGTTATTCCCCTTCCATTGAAAATAATCAACTTTGCGCAGAAACTTTAGCACAGAACAGACGTCGATATCTCAACAAAAACAACATGTTTACAGTTTATTGCATCGAATAAGTTGACAATACACTGTTTTGGAGCTTCCTCTTTCAAATGGTATATAATATGGCATATTTTATATAATGTGATCTGGGGGTTCGAAAATTAAGTGGGCCTTTAACTTTGTCCCAATTTCATAAATAGTAATTCCGCAGTCCAACCTGAAGGAATTCTGATGCAACATCAAATTTCTATTTTAACCCTTTACCCAACAGAACGGCCCTGTGCCAATGCATTCTCTTATATATGCGAGTCGACCATAGGTCGCCTCGCATATATAAGAGAATGCATTGGCTTAACACATTAAAAATTATAAAATTGTTAAAGAATGTAAGAAAAAATGGTAAAAAGTGTTAAAAAAAGATTTTTTTAGGCCAATGCATTCTCTTATATATGCGAGGCGACCTATGGTCGACTCGCATATATAAGAGAATGCATTGGCACAGGGCATAACTGTAACTATCACAATGTGGTCAAGGAGCCGGTTCCAATGATATCCATATTTGTATGGTTCTATTGAGACAGACCGAAGATATTTTAGGCTGTTGAAGCTTTATTTGGCCGGTTTTGGCCGGTTTGTTGGGTAAAGGGTTAAGCTATTTTGGCATGGTCATATCACTCGATGCTGCCGTCATTTCTGTAGCGGAAAGTAATAACAAAAATTAGGTTATCAAGAAATAACCGAAATGGCTAAATGTGTGACAACCAATTGTTTAACCCTTTACCCAACAAACCGGCCATAACCGGCCAAATAAAGCTTCAACAGCCTAAAATATCTTCGGTCTGTCTCAATAGAACCATACAGATATGGCTATCATTGGAACCGGCTCCTTGACCACATTGTGATAGTTACAGTTATGCCCTGTGCCAATGCATTCTCTTATATATGCGAGTCGACCATAGGTCGCCTCGCATATATAAGAGAATGCATTGGCCTAAAAAAAAATTTTTTTTAACACTTTTTACCATTTTTTCTTACATTCTTTAACAATTTTATAATTTTTAATGTGTTAAGCCAATGCATTCTCTTATATATGCGAGGCGACCTATGGTCGACTCGCATATATAAGAGAATGCATTGGCACAGGGCCCTTCTGTTGGGTAAAGGGTTAATAGTATTCCTTGGATTGACAGCTTATGATTAAATTATATAATGATATACAAACCTTCGATACCTATCATAGTTCCTTTCTGGTGGTCGTTCATGGGTTCGTTCAGGGCCTCTGTCGTGCATCCTATCTGGTGGTCTGTCATACGGCCTTTCATGTGGCCTATCATGTGACCTATAATGTGGTCGGTTATGACCTGGTGGTGGCGACCGTCGTGGCGGCGACCTTCTCAGGGGTGACCTCCTGGTTGGTGACCGTCTTGGTGGAGAGCGTCTTGGTGGAGATCTTCTTGGTGGAGAGCGTCTTGGTGGCGACCTTCTTGGTGATGAGCGTCGCCTTGGTGATCGTGGTCTTTCCACCCTTGGTGGTGAATGGACTCGCTTAACAGGTGGCCTTTGCTGGACAGGTGACCTTGCCCTTGGAGGCGGAGAGTTCTTCCCATTAACAGAGTCATTATCAGAGTCGCTGCAGGACTTCTTTATCGACGCATACTTTTCTCGCTCTCGACGCCGCATTTCCAATGCTCGCATTCGTAAATCCTCTTCCCTGTCCTGTGGTTGAAGAATAGACGATTGTAAACAAGCCTTGAAATAGTGCATCTGTCATTTGCAGAATGAGGTTAGAAATTTTGGCACAGAAATGAAACAAACGCTCCTTATTTCCACCATATCAGGAATATACTAACACAAAATGCTCTGTTAGGCCAAAGAAAATTAAATGTCTGGTTTGGGTTACAAACCAAAACAAAATAGGGTCGGTAGGTAGGCTTGAAATTTGATTTTTTTAAGTTATTTTTTATTTATTTTATGTACTTATGACTTTTCTTGTGCATATTTTACTCTGCAAGATTGACATAAAACTACTTTTGATTATTTTTGTATAAATTTTATTGTTACACAATACTTTTACTTCAACCTATTCTGAGATGCCTAAATGTTTTTTTGTGTTTTATGAAATTTTTGGAGAGGGCTCTTAAAATGATCGATTTAGAAACACACATAGATTCAATGAAAGTATCTTGGATGCGAAGAATTTTATTTACAAATAGCATAACTGTAGATTTTTTTCAAAAAATAACAAAAATACGAATATCAGATAAATTATGCAATGAAGAATATATTTGTCGGATTTCAAAGAAAATTAAAAAATATAGGTTCTGGGTCGAAGTCTTATCGGCATGGACAAAATTTAATAAAAAAGTCAACGATTTCAATCGAAATGTGTTATTTCAGTCAGTGTGGTACAATAAGGATATTATCATAAACGGAGACACAATATACATACACAAATGGGAAGCGAAAGGAGTGCATACAATTTTAGATTTTTTTGACGCGAACGGCAACATACTTCAAATCTCACAATTCGGCAAGAAATTTTCAATTAAACCGAATTATCTACAACCAAATGTATTATGAAATATATGAAATGCATGAATATATCGAGTCGAATAATAGCAAAAACACATAGACCTGGTATATCTGATAGCTTCCGTATTATTGCAGGAGTTAAGGGACATCAGTACCTAAAACGCTCAAGCGAAACAACGAAGTGGTTAGATAAGCTTTCAAATAAGTGGCAAGAATTTTCAATAAAAAATACAATATGGCCTAAATTGACAACTGTGCCGTTTAAATGTGGAACAATAGAGGTCAAATTAATATGGTTTCAATATAAAATTATTCATAAAATATTAGGTACCAATTCTCTTGTTTCAAAGTTTGTTAAGAATAGTACAAAAAAATGTGATTTCTACAATAAAGAAACAGAAACTATAAAACACCTTTTTTGGGATTGTCACCTAACACAGATATTCTGGGAAGAGCTGCTTATTAAATGCAATACATATAAATATAACAGATCAAAATGTCTTATTGGGATTCCGAAAAATATAAGTGCATTAAACTTCACGCTAATTTTCATAAAATATTACATATTTCGTTGTAAATTTCACTACCCCAATAAACCTACTGTTAGATCTTTCATCAGTTATGCAAAAGAATATTATACAATTTTCCAACATGTGGAAAATAAAACTAAATATGCAGATCGATGGGATATACTGAAACCTATACTGCACCCATAATTACATATGTGGATCTGACACAACAGAAAAATCATCGCATGCTACCAATGCCACACACTCTGCTGACTATAATTCCTTTCATCTGCACCCCCTTTGAACCCCGACACGACACCACTATTAAATGTATCACTGATCCTTCCTTGAAATATGTCACAAACTATACAACAATAAGTAGTATTTACTAGATTAATGAACACTATCCCAAACAATGTAGATATATCAAAAACTTTAAGATCTATTCAACTAATAATTATCTTTTACTTTCAGAAGTACAAAACCCTGCCACGTGGGTTCTGTAATGGAGATATGTAAAATCGTGGCATATTTCAAAGAACAAATAAACATATATAAAAAAAATAATAAAAAAACCCCTCAAAATAGTGCATTAGTAGTATTACCGAATCAGTACATAGAAAAGAGGATAGCAAACATAAAAACTGACCAGTCGCTCTTGTTCCTGTTTCTCAATCCTCTCTATCTCCGCTCTTTTATCAGCCTTGTCTGTGATGAGAAATGACAAAGAAAAATTAATTGTAAGTTGAATAATTGTTGCTAAAACATGCATTCTGATTGGTCAAAAACTGCTAACTTTAGTTATTGATTCACCACAGGGGCGCCGGAAGAGGGGGGCAGCTGACCCCCCCCCCCTTGCCCTTGACCAAGGGGGGGCGAGCGGGGGCAGGACTTGCCCTTTTTCTGGAGACAGAAAATGCTTTTTGTGTGTTTAATCTCGTGTTTTTATAGCAAAATGTGACTTTTTTTGGTCCAAATACCACCAATTTCACAAGGAATATTATTTTTTTTGTCAATTTTATCATAAAACGGCCATAAAAACCGACAAATACCATTAAAATAGGGATTTTTGCCACAATGAATTTATGGTTATTTTCCCGAGTTTGCGGAGAAAATGCCCTTTTTTGCGGAAAAGTGCCCTTTTTGTAGGCTCTGCCCCCCCTGCCCTTGGATGCTTCGGGCGCCCCTGATTCACCAGCATTGTCTGCTGAAGCGTGCACATATATTGAATAGAGCACGCTGCTATTTACAATGTGCATGCAAGGCTGCAAATAGTGTGTCTGTCATTTGCAGAATAAGGTCCCCAGAGGATGAATTTAGTGACGTTATCCTGCACAGTGGGCTCGCATCACCAAATTAACCCTCTGGGAACCTCATGCTACTTAGGGTTCAACTGCTATGGGAGACCTAGGACCAGATTGAAGTACCCCAGTTGAAGTTCACCCAACAGTCACCTCGATTATGCATTTTATCATCTGCAAATTAGGGGATATAGAAACTTTCCAGAAGGGAAAAAGTAACTAAAAACCATGTTAATTTGAGATTATAGATACTTCCCAGAGGATGAGGCCTAAGCAATTTGAGGTCCCCAGAGGGTGAATTTGGTGATGCTAGCCCACTGTGTGGGATAGTGTCACTAAATTGACCCTCTGGGGACCTCAATCTGCAAATGACTAACACATTATTTGCAGGCTTGCATGCATAGGGGTTATTCCATCGTTGGTATAAACACTACTGTCTGTTTATCAGTGATTAACTTGGGCAGGGTCTGCGCTGGACCAAAATTTACTTTCGCCAAATAATTTGTCAAATGAAAATATTTTTTGCCAAATTCTTTTAGAATTTGCCAAATGTTATCCCTGATAGTATAATTTTCTGCAACCTTGATTGAGTCTTAAGTTTCGACACTCGCAGTTTGAACGACGTTTGATATCAATAGGAAAGCAGTTAGTTAATAATTATACTCGCATCTCTATTGTGGTTTATGATACAAAAGTAAACCAATCACCGAACAATAAAATAGTAGAAGAGTTGCTTCATCAGAAGGGAACATCACAAGAGGATTAGCTATGTAAACACCACAATCACACTAAATATGGGTAACATCAGAAGAGGATAAACACAACCATCATACTAAATACGGGTAAAACCCTCCACCCATCGATACTAATGCTACATTAATGCAGCATGTTAATGGAGGTGTTAGCTTTTCCGAAACCATATAAAACACCACTAATATAATTCCATTATAGGCTAGCGGAGACAGGGACGCCGACACCACCCCGGACGTGCCTGCCGCCAGCTTCGATGTGGAGATGGACACTCTGTCCAGATCATCTTTTTTTTTCATCCATTGTTATGTAATTCATCATTCACAACTTCACACTTCACTTCCAAGTGGGTTGTAAGAGAGGGGTTCTGCCCCTCTCAAATCCTCCCTGGGCCCAGTCCCAAAACCTCCAATAAACAATTCCATTATAATAAAGGGTGAATGAGACGATCTCTCGATCTTTTTGACCATCCTGGGCGCCCTACTACAACTTCTACTTCATTATAATAGTTTCCTAAAATGAATGGTATTGATTGACCGATATTTTTCAACATTCTTGAGGAATTAAAAAGTGACTTGCCAAAACTTTTGCCAAATGAAAATGTATTTTGCCAAATGTGAATTAGTTTTACCATTGGCAAATTTGATAAGTGACAGCGCGAATCCTGAACTTGGGATGAATATAGGAGTAAATATTTATATTTTTGCATAGTTGTGTTGTATTTTACAACCATGTTGTTGACGTTTCGGCTATAACAATTTAATTACAATGTTATGTTCATAAAATGGTTCTTGAAGCAGCTGAAAAGTGAACTATTGGCTTGATGTAGCAAAATAAGCACATAATATTAATTTAACTATTTCTATACTAAATGAATTCTCCCATCACCATAAAATTATACATAGGAATGGTTCATTTTTCATTTGGCCTGGTTTTCAGGATACATTAGCAGACAGTATGATGAAATGATAACATAAGAACGTGACCAAATTAAAACTTGGACTTGGTCTTCTCAAATTTGAATCGAATACCAAATATTCAGATTCAGTTGATTTAAAAACAATCAGATAACTAAAAGTAATTTTATCACCCAGAAACCAAAATAATCTGCACATTTTAAGTCGACAATGACCATAACTCTGGGGAAAATGGGGGGACCAAACCCAAATTCAAACTGGACCTGCAAGTTCATATGTTTAATCCATATACCAATGTAAAACAATCATTTTACAAAAAAGTTATCATCTGGAAAACAAAATTATCGGCAATTTCTAAGTCGACAAGGACCATAACTCCGGCAAAAATGGGCAGACCAAACCCAGGGGTCGAAAAGTGCATGTTGGTGGAGTTTTCTTTTGAAGTTGACTGTCAGTTTCGGAGCGTTCCTTTGGCACTTGACAATAAGTCGTCCGTTATTCATGTTTATTTTAACGACAACGACCCATCTATGGTGTTCCAGAAGCACCAAATTTGACCTGTATTTGGAGCTGATAACTTAACATACCAATTTGGTTCAGATCCGATGACACAAACTATAGTTATCATCTGGAAACCTCAAAACAACAATATTCTAAGTAGAAATAAAGTTCTCATCCGGAAACTTTCTGCAGACAGACAGATTCTAAGTAAAAAAGGGGCCATAATTCCGGCAAAAATGGGCGGACTGAACCCATATTTGAACTTGACCTGTGTTTTGAGCTGATAAACTAACATACCAAATTTTGTTTCGATCTGATAGACCAAATAAAGTTCTCATCCGGAAACTTTCTCACGGGCGGACGGACAGATGGACACCAGCTATTTTAATAGTCGCCCCAAAAAAACCTTTTAGGGTACATTGAGATGCCTATACCTTATCTTACTCATATTTAAATTTGTGCAGTAGGATTTTTCATGCACCGATGAATGTGTGAATGTAAAAATTGAGTTATTATCAAATCACAGGGAAAATCAGCTATGTAATTGAATACATGTACATACATTACAGTCAGTTGGACTGACAATTATATTGACACACAGGCATGTATTTTCAAGACGATTATTCATTTGTAAATCATGGTATAATCTTCGATGTTGCAATGCTTGTAAGAAATACACATATTCCCGTATGAAGGAGTACGTAAGCATATCTCCATATCCACACCATGGAGTGACAACGTGGTCATGCGTCTCAGTTAAATATGTCAACCCAACTATATCAACATACTCGCAGCCGCATATTGATAGTCAGCTGCCTACATGGTTGTTTTAAATTTACTTCTTTAAAGTGATATGAAACACTCCGGTTGGGTGATCAAATAGAAATGGAGAATAATCTTGCTTAAATTAGTTATTTTTATGAATATTAATCCTAATTTATAGTACACACACTGTCGTTATTATATATTAATTGAATTGAATGACTCCAGATGGCGAAATAATTTGCATTAGTTTATCGCCGATTGTCGTGTCCCGAATTAAGATGTAAATATTTACAATTAAGCGCAGTTCAGACAATGATATCTATGGAGTGGTATGATCGATTTCTTTGAGATTTTCGGTGATGCTAGTAGAATGGTACATTCCCACATATCAAATCCAGTCGGGATTTTTTTTACCCTATGCCAATGCATTCTCTTATATATGCGAGTCGACCATAGGTCGCCTCGCATATATAAGAGAATGCATTGGCCTAACAATTTTTTACAATTTTAATAATTTTTTCTTGTATTCTTTAACAATTTTATAATTTCACCCATCCAGAGCCCCAGACAAACATGAGCAGACGACACTCTTCTATATGCTTCTATATATGTGTGGGGCTCCCTGCAGGATAATGGATGTTTTACTATCTTATCAGTTTCTCGCACCCGAATTAGTCCATAATATGTCTTTAAAGTTAATTTCATTGATGTCCATAACTATGTGAGTGTCAGAATGATTATTTTACCCTGTGCCAATGCATTCTCTTATATATGCGAGTCGACCATAGGTCGCCTCGCATATATAAGAGAATGCATTGGCTTAACAATTTTTTATCATGTTTTTTAAATAAATGTTTCTTATAATTTTTAGGACATAAAATAAAAAAACATCCATTACCCTGCAGGGAGCCCCACACATATATAGAAGCACATAGAAGAGTGTCGTCTGCTCATGTTTGTCTGGGGCTCTGTATGGGTGAAATTATAAAATTGTTAAAGAATACAAGAACAAATTATTAAAATTGTAAAAAATTGTTAGGCCAATGCATTCTCTTATATATGCGAGGCGACCTATGGTCGACTCGCATATATAAGAGAATGCATTGGCACAGGGTAAAAAAATCCCAAGTACTATCTTATCTGTTTCTCGCACCCGAATTAGTTAATAATATGTCTTTAAAGTTAATTTCATTCATGTCCATAACTATGTGAGTGTCAGAATGATTATTTTGAGCACATAACCACCCACGGGTCTTCTCAACAAAAATGTTGATGCAGTTACAATTTACTTGATGGAAATGTTTGTCATGGCAGTCCATAATGTACACAGGTACCGTCAGGAACAATTAAGAACTGAAACTGTCACCAGATACAAGTCTTTAAAGGGGGACTGTACCCTAAATCTGGCCATTTATGGGACCATCTCCTTTTAAACCCAACATAATATATGCAACAAATGAATGAATTTGATCCATGGATTAGTTCAAAAGACACTCATGTGCTCTATGAATGATGCAAACAACATGGTTATTATAATGAAAATGAATTTTAGGAATTCATTTTCATTATAATTACCATATTGTTTGCATCGTTTATAGATCACATGAGTGTATTTTTTACATGACATAACCTGATACTTACATTGTTTGTTGAGCTGCGCCTGCATTCTTCGTTTCAGTAACTCCTTTGCTCTACTCTTCTTCTGTATGGAGAGATTAACGTATTAACAAACGGGACTTATACAATTATCAAGTCAAACTTACCTTAAAATTAGATGCAGTGTATTAACAAACGGGACTGATACAATCAACATAAAAGGTCGCAGACCACATGTCCCCCGACTCGAGTGGTAAACTTCATGATTGGAATTGTTAGAAGGATACTATTTGCAACAATGTTATACAGTATATAGATGTTGCAAACCACCGCAAAATTTCTTGGCAAAATTTCTTGGACAAAACAACCCGATGAATAAACGCATGCAAACGCGAAAAAATTATATTTTTGTAATAGCTATATAGATGTTGCAAATCACCAACATGTTAGGAACAATATCCCAGAGTTTCAAATCTCTACATTTAAAACTGTAGGAGGAGTTGATTACACCATGAAGGTACCCAATCTCATCCAAAAGACAAAAATGTTCCAAATTTTCTAAGTCGAAAACCCCCCCAAAAATATGGAAAAAATTATATTTTTGCTTAGCTATATAGATGTTGCAAATCACCAACATGTTAGGAACAATATCCCAGAGTTTCAAATCTCTACATTTAAAACTGTAGGAGGAGTTGATTACACCATGAAGGTACCCAATCTCATCCAAAAGGCAAAAATGTTCCAAATTTTCTAAGTCGAAAACCCCCCCAAAAATATGGAAAAAATTATATTTTTGATTAGCTATATAGATGTTGCAAATCACCAACATGTTAGGAACAATATCCCAGAGTTTCAAATCTCTACATTTAAAACTGTAGGAGGAGTTGATTACACCATGAAGGTACCCAATCTCATCCAAAAGGCAAAAATGTTCCAAATTTTCTAAGTCGAAACCCCCCCCCAAAAATATGGAAAAAATTATATTTTTGATTAGCTATATAGATGTTGCAAATCACCAACATGTTAGGAACAATATCCCAGAGTTTCAAATCTCTACATTTAAAACTGTAGGAGGAGTTGATTACACCATGAAGGTACCCAATCTCATCCAAAAGGCAAAAATGTTCAAAATTTTCTAAGTCGAAAACCCCCCCCCCCAAAATATGGAAAAAATTATATTTTTGATTAGCTATATAGATGTTGCAAATCACCAACATGTTAGGAACAATATCCCAGAGTTTCAAATCTCTACGTTTAAAACTGTAGGAGGAGTTGATTACACCATGAAGGTACCCAATCTCGGACGCACGGACGGACGTACCAACAAATGGGTAGATATGTGGCTTCGACCTATGTGGCTAGAAATGGTAACGTGGCTTTAGTTTTTATGTGGCTTCTCAAGTAGCCATAAAATTTTAAGTGGCTATCAAGTAGTAGATAGTGATAAAACTCCAGATTATGGATTCATAACATGTTGGAATTATAGCAGAAGAAGCTGATTAAAACTCAAAAACTTGCTCACAGCAACTGGGACAGTGGAATAGGAGAAACTGACAGGTCCGTGATTGGGTGGCTAGCCACATAAATGTCTTGTCAGTGTCCGACATCTCCTATTGACGGGTCATGGATGTCTAAATCGATGGACTTTTTTTTCCAAATTTTGAGTGACTACAAAATTAAATAAGCTGATTAGGCCAAATAGATCATTTTAGAACGTCCATCTGAAAGCTGTTACGTGGCTAGCCACGCAACGGAAATTATGCACATAAATATCCATTTTACACAATCTTAGCCACATAAGTAGTCATTAGTAAACACGGACGGACGGACGAGGGTCATTTCTATAGTCCTCCCGACGGAAACGTCGGGGGACAAAAATTAAATTACCTTCAACTGAACCAAGTCATGATAAAAGGCCAAATAAACAAATATTCTGTGTTCTGAGGCACCTCCCTTGTCACTGAAATTTTCATTCCATAGCCTCGTCAAATATTATTTTCTGATATAAAGATTGGATTTGAAAAATAATTTTGTTTCTAGCTGTTTCTGGTTTATATTTTCCAGATTTTGAGAAAAAAAAAACTAGCCTACCTTCCTCATCCCAAAATTGTGATCTAACAGCCTGAGAACACAGATATTTTATTTTAACCCTTTCATGATGGGAGCTGCGCTGGTGCAGCATTAAAGATCCTGTGCCAGTGCATTGTCTTATATATGCTTACAAGGTCAAGGTAAATATTGTTAGGCCGATGTATTCTCTTATATATGCGAGGCTCCCTCTGGCAGACTTGCATATATAAGAGAATGCATTGGCACAGGGTTTTTGTAAAATTTCAAGAATCTCCACTCATGAAGGTCTTACCTTAAAATTAGATGCAGAACATTAAAGGTACTCAACCCGATAAAACTCCTCTCAATTACTATTTCAATGGCTTCGGGGGTCAAAAATATTTGATTCGAGTCGAGGAAGTCACCCATCAAAGCTCAGATTTGTTAGATATCGATTTTAGAAATCTATTATTTTTCATTATCGGGAATACTATCTGGCCCAGAACTCAGTCTAAATTGCGTTAAAATTACCACTTGATTTTAGAGTTATTCATCCTTGTCTGTTTGAATAGATTTGGAGTACACATCCAGAGCAGATTACGGCAGTTATTAGTACTGATCTCGAGAACATAACAAATTTGAAAAAATCAATATCTAATAACTCTGAGCTTTGTTTGATGGGTTCCTCGACTCGAATCAAATATTTTTTACCCCCAAAGCCAAAGAAATAGTAATATAGGACCCTCTGATCCGATTGTTGTTGTTGGAGTCTGTTGAGATGGGGACCCTCTTTACGGGTTGAGTACCTTTAACTAACTTAGTAAGGGAATTACAATCAACAAATTTAATTACGTTGAACTAAACCAAGTCGTGATATATTTTGATACATGTCATTATATTCCTGATTAATGCACCCATGGTCAAGTGGTCCTGCTAATGTTCTATGATGTTGGTGGGTCCTGCTGAATTGTTACGATGCTGGGGAGGAAAAATAACGGAACTTTTTAATAACAGCATCAGATTGCACTAACAGCATCACAACAATTCAGCAGGACCCACCAGCAACATAGCACATTAGCAGGACCACTTAACCAAGGGTGTGATATTATAAGTTACAGGACGATTCATTGAGAGATATGGTTCCATGACAGATAGAACAAGATCAATATTGGACAAAGCATAGAAAAGTCTAAATTTTATGTCAATGAGTCTCACACACCACAAACTTAACCCTTTACCCAACAAACCGGCCAAAAACGCCCAAATAAAGCTTCAACAGCCTAAAATATCTTCGGTCTGTCTCAATAACACCATACAAATATGGATATCATTGGAACCGGTTCATTGACCACATTGTGATGGTTACAGTTATGCCCTGTGCCAATGCATTCTCTTATATATGCGAGTCGACCATAGGTCGCCTCGCATATATAAGAGAATGCATTGGCCTAAAAAATTCTTTTTTTAACACTTTTTACCATTTTTTCTTACATTCTTTAACAATTTTTATAATATTTTTCTATATTCTTTGACAATTTTATCATTTTTAATATGTGTTAAGCCAATGCATTCTCTTATATATGCGAGGCGACCTATGGTCGACTCGCATATATAAGAGAATGCATTGGCACTGGTCCGTTCTGTTGGGTAAAGGGTTAAGTGTCCAGTAAAATATTGCCAGGTAAGATATTACCAAAATGAAGTTCACAAATCCTACAGACAAAATAGTTTTACATTGATATGCAAAAATAGAGTTGTCAACGGTCGAAAGCCTGAGTGATTTGATTTCATTGTTCCATAATACAACATAATTGTCATCTTATCAGGCAGCACAAGGGGGCAAATACAGGACCCATTCCCAAAGTCAAAAGTAGCCTATTTCTTAACAATTCATGTCGATCTTAGACCAATATCTGAATATTTTCCTACTTTCAGTTAAAAAAAATTAGGTTGAAATTGAAAGTTGAGTTTATAATAGCTTAAACATTTATACAAATGTTTAAATCAGAGATTTGGCAACAATCCATTGTATATTTTGTTTCTGAGAACACATAAAATTATGCATTAAATACAAAGAAAGAAGGCAGAACTTCCATGCTATAAATTCTCATGGTCACAAGCCAAAGAAATATTCATTGTTGTGATTATCATTGAATATCTTGGTTAACTATTAATGTAAGGCCATGGGAAGCCAGTCATGATTATTCACTGATGTTGCACAAACATTCATCTGTGAGGTGCTAATTTGTCAATGACTGTAACAATAATTCATTTGCCCTAGTCACATCCAACCATGAGATCATTGCTGCCGAGTGCCGACAATACCAAACCAGATTAGAGGTGCCACGATTATTGATTTTGATAATCGATAATCGGTCGTCAATAATCGACTATAATCGATTAATCGTACCTAATATTAATAACATCAGTGGAAGTATTCCGTAATATGCCCTATTGACTGGGTGCTGGTTAATAGCTATCGCTGCTTGTTAGAGACATCGACCTAATTAATTTTTATGTTAATTAGAGATGGATTATCTCTTTAAATAACAAATTTGAAATAGTTGCGTGGGTATGAAATAATAAATATGAACTGAAGACCCCTGTCCAGAAAGGCTTCTATCAATTAATATTGATTTTATTTCGAATATTTTATTGGGACAGTTTATTTGTCTATTTTAAGAACAGACCATTCGGGTGATACCATATAGCGATAGAGAGCATTAGGCTGTTCCTATGGCAACTTACCGAACATAAAATGTCCCATATTGATTGGTTGTATTGTTTTATTCCATAGTTATAAGCGATAATAAGTATAATTAATGTTTATTTGTGACAAAATTACACCATAAAAGTTCTGGTCTCTGTTAACAGTAACCACTAATCCACTATTGCTCGTTAGCTAAACAACCACAACTTTTTAGACCAGAAAATATTCGAAATAAAATGAATATTAATCGATAGAAGCATTTCCGGACAGGTGTCTTCTATTCAGATCTAATATTTTATACCCCGGTAACTATATAATACATCTTTACAAAGAGATAATCCACCTTTAAGTGCCATCATAAACCGGTAATGACTAATGAGCACAATGCACTCAATACCACCACAGGGGCCTCGGTGGCTCAATCGGTTAGGGGTACCACTCCAAGCCGTTTCGCCCTCCAGCGCTGGCGATAAGGGTTTAAATCCACATGTTTCCATCGTGGATTTGTAACTCAAAATCGTTATCTGGTGGAGTTGCCAGTTACTCGCCGATGGCCGGTGGTTTGCCGCACATGGTTGACGAGTTTATCAGCCATTGAAATCACTGTTAGATTAGTCGCAAGTGTGCGGATTTCCTCCACCACTAAAACTGGCAATGTCGTGATATGGCCTTAGTGGCTAAAGCGACAATAAATCCCAATCAATCAATCAATCAATACCACCACAGTTCTCGGCGATTTCATGGTTATAATATTTTTGAGTTCATTGGAACGAACGTAGTGATTAATTTCAGTGTCATGAATAGCCAAACATACAAACAATATAAAAGTAGGAATACACGACGGATCGACGGTGGTTCCTATAAAAAAAAAAAATATTATGTTACAGAAACTATAAGTTTCAGCACACTGCCAGAGCATGGGATAACAACCACAAAGGTGGGGCCACTGCCCGCAAATTTCAGGACTCAGAACAAGTTAAGTATTTGATGATAGTCAATTTCATTCAGCAGTCACCACATGATAAGCGATATGCATTCAGTTCATTGACAGTCAGCCCATTTCAAAGACATAGTGCCGCCTTTCTTGTAGAAATATACAACGACATCGCCATAAGATCAAAGCTTCAGTGCTGCCAATTGGAAGAATATACAACAACCCGAAGAGTAACCATGTCGCATCACCAAATGAACTGCCGACTGTTTGCAACATATACTAGTAGTACTCATGTTGTCGGAATCTCTTTGATACATGATCAAAGATTGTTAACCCCTCGGTTGTAGATTAATTTGTGTAAAACAAACACGGTATTCAACAATACCCAGCATTTTCCAACATCCGAAATAAATAATGGAGATTAATCGACGACGGAAATGGTAATTGATTATCGGCTTTATCAACGGTTCATCAATTATACGATTAATCGTGGCACCCCTAAACCAGATGTACTTTTTTAATCTCAGAAAATAATCAGATTGATCCCATGAGCCCAGAAATTGGTCAGTCTTTTTGAAAAGCCAATGAAAATCCCATATCAGATGTATGTCTCTAGAACTCTCTATTAAAATTAGATTCTGTATTGAAGGCATTCCCTCCATTTCATCGGAGAGTGGCACAGATTTCATTGGTTTATGGCATAACAGATCAGGTTAGGGATCAGATGTCAATGACGTGTTGACAATTTTCCAACGCATTGTCAAACTCAACTATTGTTGGAAAACCGAATACAGGCGATATGTCCATTATTCAATATAGGAGACATCATCTTCGAGTTTTATATCAGTCAACGATATTCATGACTGATTATTCTTTCGCATCTAGTTGTATTTATAACTATTTCTAAATACTACGATTTTCACGAACATTTACTATGCCAGGAATGCACTTCAATTTTGGAAATGGTTTATTTTGTCATGTTGGGAATGCCGCATCGTCGTAGAAATGAAATATTATGGACACTTCTAGAGAAGTAATTCCGATATAGGATTTTCGTCAGCTTTTCATAGAGATTGATCGATCCCATGAGCCCAGAAATTTATATACTCATGATTTTGATGGGCAGATATCGACTTTCAAAAGAGGAAGTTTCAACAAGTTTGAATTTTTCTCTGCCTAGAAAAATTCCAATAAGTGTCTCTAATAAAGAGTATCCATGCTTTCATAGACAATAAATAGCATTCACAGTTAAGACATTTCAGATTGTGATTGTTTTGTTATGTATTATTTATGGATGATTTTGAGGATTTCTGCAGGTTAAAGGGGTACTGTACGCCATTTTCAATAAATTTCCGGTGATAACAACGATCTAATATCGATAATATATAGAAACATAAGTAATTTAAGTCGAAGATGTATTCTGTAAACGCTCAGGTTAATAGGCTATCTTAAAATCAAAGTTAATAATTTGATATAAATTGAATTTATGACTGGAGCCATAAAATGGCGTCAATTAAATTACGAATTTCCGTGTACAAAACATAATAAAATTAATTGAGGGATACTGGATTGGTAAACCGATCGCACACACATCGTTTAAAACATTATGATGATACGGGGAGAAAACTCAAGCCACTCACTCACTAGTGACGATACAATAACTTAAATGAGTATATGGGACTAGTATGCATATAATATAACTTTAATTTGATACATTTGGTTGAAAACTGTACAAAAATTACTCGACAACAATTTGTATTTTTGCATTCCGGTAAATTTGCCATCCGTAACAATACTTCG
The DNA here is from genome assembly GCA_032622095.1 of Siphonodentalium dalli. Classification (NCBI taxonomy): domain Eukaryota; kingdom Metazoa; phylum Mollusca; class Scaphopoda; order Gadilida; family Siphonodentaliidae; genus Siphonodentalium; species Siphonodentalium dalli. The sequence goes on along the minus strand of CP136066.1, from coordinate 40,413,513 downwards.
TACTCAACAGACTTTCAAATAATGGAAAAAGTGTTACCTTATTCGCTGACTCAGAGACTATAGAAACCAACAACATTTTGGGTACAGTATCCCTTTAATACGAATGATGTTGATTGCAAATAGTTCTCATTTTTTCTTTTGCTGGGTATCAGATAAAAACAAACTTAAAATTAAAATGACCATCTTATCCATTGATTTTCTTTTTCATTTTTTTTTTTACAGTTAATGATTGACGAATATCGTAAATTAAATGAATAGGACAAGCTGACGACTAGATGCTACTAATACTAATATTTGTAAAATAAAATATCTCTGCATTTCATAAATTAATATTTACATGCAAGTAAGCCTATAGATGAAAACTGTTCAAATTACGATGAATAAAAGTTGTGCACCAAATGACCACCATGTTAGGTACCAACTACCAATTGACCAAACATTTGGGTACCAATTGACCAATGGGTACAAAAGTACCAAACGTCTAAGGTTATAAACATCATCGTGAGGATTCCACAGATTTCATTTCTTACTGACAGCTGGTAATGCAAATTTAAAAAATCTGTTGCAGTTATTAAACAGAATGAATACCCCAAATTGAACCTCTACCTCATTCATTTTTCCAAACAGGAGCCCATGCCCTTTTCTTACAATGACCTGAAGATTATCCCTCCAACCCAATTTATGGTATATTTTATTGCACACCCAATGGCTTAATTGTGTGAAATATAGATAAATACAGAACAATTCAAAACGTTCACTAAAAGATTGTGTATTGTTCTTGAACACAATCAACAACGTCATTGGCGATGTCAACTTTAATGGAACATTTATTCACTAAATTATGAAGTATAGCCTATATTAAGCACACGTTTGTTCAATTAAATAAAACAATATCAACCTAAATGTTAGTATATTACAATCCACAATCGTCAGAGTATGCATTAAACATAGAACACAGCTTTGTGAACATGTTAACGTTATTGCACTCGTTTGTCATGCCGCGAGGTAATACTCGAACCTCTGGTTCTCGTTTTACCATAGTGCCACAACAAACTCGTGCAACAACGTGAACCAGTTCACACACTTGTGTCGTTCTATCTATATATCCATTGATTTAAGAATGAATTATTTCCCTCTGTGGTATGATCATATTTCCATTGATTTAAGAATGAATTATCCTATCCCCTTCGTGGTATGATAGTATTTCCCATGAGCTATGACATTATATCTATTGATTTAAGAATGAATTATCCCCCCTTTTGTGGCATGATAACCCAGGGTAGAAATGTAATATGAAGAGGTTCTTACTGACTTGTGCGAGTTCTTTTGAATTACCAACAACAGTAGTTACAGACCTGTAAAGAGAAACAGAACACTTATGAAGCTCTAACTAAATTGACGAATCTCAGATTATTGACCGACAGCGGTATTTGACCAATCGCGTTACAGCTAATGATGTTCAAGGACGTCGCCTTCCTAAACAAAAGAACCTCTCGATGATGCATTTACACTCGTTTTGAAACGTTGTTTAACACGATAATACAACTTCTTTTCGAGATTTTAAAGATGTCTAGGTGTGCGTATGCATCTTGTAATAGTGACAGTCATTATATAAACAAAATTGGAGCCATATTCTAACATTAAATCAACGGTGATATTTTGGCCATTTCCGAAGCCGAAAACCAACAATGAACGATGTTTACGTTGGATCAGACTGTGTAACAAAAGTCACGAAAACTTTAATATCGACAGGATTACATATGTTTGTTCAAAGGTAGTTTAATATAGTTTATATGAATATTTCGGATTTTTAAGTGATATAGTTTGCTAAAATAACTTTCGTTTCAAAGAGGGACAACAAAACAGAACAAAGATGCAAACAAATCACCACCGTTCTTTTTCGGTAGACAATGCCAGCGCTTGTAAGAGTTAGCGACAGTATCTAGGAAGTAATTACGGAGGCGTGGTTAAATCGGGAATGAGATTCCCCAATTGTGTAACATCCAAGCCTGCAAATAGTGTGTCTGTAATTTGCAGAATGAGGTCCCCAAGAGGGCGAATTTACTGACACTACCCCGCTAGCATCACCAAATTCACCCTCTAGTAACCTCATCCTGCTTAGGTCTCAACTGTTATGGGAGACCTAAGATCAAATTGAATTTCCCCAGTGATGCTCACCCATTAGTCACCTTGAGTATGCATTTTAACTTCTGCAAACTAGGGGATATAGAAACTGAATAGTACAGAATATTAGGGAAAAATTAACTTAAAACAATGTTAATTTGAGACTATAGATACTTCCCAGAAGATGAGACCTGAGGAGAATGAGGTCCCCAGAGGGTGAATTTGGTGATGCTAACCTCATTCTGCAAATGACAGACACATTATTTGCAAGCTTGGTAATATCACTTTGAAAAGTTCAAATATATCTATTAAATAGTCAGTGTTTTTAGTAATAACGGAGTGAAAAAACTCAGATATTTAAAACCACAATTGAGGCATAAACAAAATGGTGACAATTTAGGCATTAATGGTGGTAGTCTGTTGAAATTTCATCAAAATTACTGTGCGAGGAAACTTTCTTGAGCTCCTAAAGAGTCCATCACGCCCCAACAGGCCCGAGAATAAGGTGCCTGATATTTGCAAAATGAGGTCCAGTGAATTTACTGACGCATTCCCACATACACCAAATACACCCTCTGGGGACTCGTTCTGTTAGGCCTCATCTTCTCTGGAAAGTATCTTTATTATCAAATTAGTTTCTTAAACTTCTTCGCAAAGTGTTTTTTTTCTATATCCCGAAATTGGCAGACAAAATTTTGCATAATAAAGGTTCCCAATGGGTGCACATCACAATATTCACCATCTGGGAAGCACTCAATCTAAGTGGAAGAATCAACAAACTCGTGGATAGTTTGTTCACATGAGTACAATGACGTCGCAGCTGGAGATATCGTGGGTTGTTCATAAACCATGGCTAACCATGTTAACTGACTTTCCATCTACGATTTTTACGTTCACGCAACTCTGATTCCTTCGCAAGTGAAGGATACGCCATGATTGCGCATCTAAAATCAAACATTGCTTGATATTATTTCTTTACTCGCGCTGTCCAACTACCAGTTACTACCTATGACGGAAATCTTTCCACTTACGATTTAATTGTGGTCATCTGAACATTCACTTAAAGCTGAGTCTAGGTCTCCCATAGCAGATGAAGCACCCAGAGGATGAATTTGGTGATGCTAGTTGCTGTGCAGAGTAGGATCACTAAATTCACCCTCTGGGGACGTCATTCTGCAAATGTCCGCCACCTTATTCTCAGGCCAGTCCCCCCCCCAACCCATTTATACAAAACTAAGTAGTGTTGAAACGATTAGTGAATTTCAGAGTCGACTAGTCGAGGCCCAAAAGTCGCGTTGCGTCGAATAGTCGGTACCCGATGTCAAAACTTTCAAACATACCATTGTACGGAAAATTCATCATACATGGCGTACACTGATGACTGATGCAATGACGGTCTATTGCGTTGCGCATTTCCCTGCAGACACACCAATTTATTTGGGAAATAATACTGTAAACATCTTGATATTTATCCAACACACTGAATGCAATTATATAATTAGACATGTGGTGGATAATGATTAGATACACGATCATTTATACAGGTTTTAAATTTAATATCAGCATTCGAGATTATTTCGTTTAGTCACGTGTTCACCAATAAACCGGTGCCGAGCGGTGTCACTATAAAATGTTAATGTTCCGACTAAATACGCCCTATAGTAACTGTATAGGCTACGTTGTAGAATACGATAGCCAGTTCTTAATGTCAGTATCATTTATATACGGTAGCACAAATGACGTCACCTTAAGCGACCTTCACCCAGCGTCGCATCATAATCCGACGGTGCGAGATCAATGGAAATATACACAGTGTCTGTATCAAAGCGGTCTCGGACAAACTACAAAGCCGCGTCAATCATTGCCATCATGTCTTTGACCTCAAACGACGAGTGAGACATTGTGTTGTCAATTTCATTCGTCCAATTAATAGTCGGGTCACCGGTCCGTCTATACTAGTAACACTGCCAATTCCAGGTGCCACCAAACGTTATGCTGACCATAACTTACATGTACGCGCAGTTAACACCGTTTATGCCGGAATCGATCTTGAAAACGTTATACATGAAACTAATACACTATATTCCGACTAGCCGACGGCAAAATTCAGAGTCGACGTTCTGACATTTCAGCGTCGTCTACGACTAGTCGATTAATCGTTTCAACCCTAAAACTAAGCTAAAGAGAAAATCTACTGCATAATTCGAGTTCAATCTGAATGAATTTCAACGCTCTGTCCTTTCACATAATAGTATGGCTTTCGGAAACATTCAAATGTGACGCTTAATAGCACAGCTACAAATTAGATTGCCAATCAGTGATTCATGAATGAAAAAAGGAATTTGAATATCATATTGATCGAGAGTCGGATGCCTAAATAAGGAACTGAGTCGTGTGTCGATGGATATCATCAGAATGCTGATCCTGATACACCCACAGATTTGCTGCAGCTAAAATTGCTTCCTTAACCAAGATAATAATCAATATAAAGCACATTGAAAGTAATTTAATGATACTTTACACAAATAAACATAAATGGATTGATTACAAGCATAAGTGTGTCTGACATTTGCAGAAAGAGGGTGAATTTAGTGATGCAGGCTAGCATCACCTCTGGGGGACCTCATTCTGCATAAGCTTCATCTTCTAGGAAGTAACTATAGGCTCAAATTAACATTGTTTTAGTTACTTTTTGCCTTCTGGGAAGTTTCTATATCCCCTAGATCGCAGAAGATAAATTGCATAATCGAGGTGACTAATGGTGAACATCAACAACTTCAACTGGGGAACTTCAATCTGATCCTAGGTATCCCATAGCAGTTGAGGCCTAAGCAGAATGAAGTCCCCAGAGGGTGAATTTGGTGATGATAACCCAATATGCCCTCTTGGGACCTCATTCTGAAAATGTCAGACACACTAAATTCAGACTTGATAATAAGTTTTGAACTCACATACAGTAATGCCCTAATTAATGGGTAACTTTTCAGGATTTAGTCGGAAATATGGCTTGTTGCCATTCATCGGAAAGATATCCCCGAGAGCTTTCCGATGAATGGCAACAAGCCATATATCCGACTAAATCCTGAAAAGTTACCCATAATTTTGCTGTGGTTAAAGAGTCGATTAATTAGGGCATTACTGTGGTAAGGAAGGTTGATAATGAAATTGAAACATACTTAGAAAGCGCGGTTGAGTCCGTCTTCGATTTGGCTTCCTGTTCCTCATCTGAATCGCTGTCTTTTGATGAGAGACTGTCGCGACGATATCGTTTGAGGACTGGTTTTGGTGTGGGTGATTTACTCCTGGACCTAATGAAAGTAGAATACATCAAGAGTTGAATGTAAGACTTCCTTTGTAAAAAACAAGATATTCTCACAAGATTTATACTGTTTTTTATGAAATTCTACAAACTATTCTGTATCAAGATGACAGTTTTAACCTCCATAAATCAGGCATGTCAACAGATACTCATGAAATTAGTTTGCAGCTTGAAATTCATTCTCTACAGTATTAAACACAGCACCCCTCCTTTCCAAAATTATGTATGTATGACATTAACAAATGATTTTTTTTAATTGTTTGTATAAACAATGTTCAATGAATTGGCCTCTCAATAAAGGTTAATGGTTTCACTAAGCGCAGGTTACATAAAACAATAAATTACCAACTCGCTAGCATGTGAAATGAAGCTAGTAGCTATTAGTGCACTGAAATCTTGCCTGATGCCCTTTTGGCGCAGATTACCTGGGAATCCGATTTATTATTAATGTCTACTGAAAGATGTCATAAACCTGCTATTGTAGGAGCTGTTGATTGGATATCTGAACCATAGATCGCCTCACATATATAAGAGAATGAATTGGCCTAACACATTTTATATTATTTTTTATAATTGTTATAGAATGTAAGAAAAAAACAAACAAAAAAAGATAAAAAATTGTTAAAGAATGTAAGAAAAAATTATAAAAAATGATAAAATTGTTAAAAGAATATAAGAAAAAATTATAAAAATTGTTATAGAAATGTAAGAAAAAATTATAAAAAATGAGCTTTTTTATAAGAAACCACGAAAATTGAGGGCGACGAAATCAAAGTCATTCACATTATTCTCTCTAGACTTATGAAGAGCATTGCCGTATTTTTAGGCTGTCAAAGAACATTGAGCCTGCAATCCAAAATACTGAAGCAGAATATTCTAATTACCTTGACGATCTATCCGAGCTTCTTGATCGTGAACTTGACCTTGACCTAGATCTGGATCTTGATGAGATGGAAGATGATCTAGATTTTGAACGAGAAGATGAACTTCTCGACCGAGATCGCGATCTTTCTGATTTCGATCTTGATCGACTTGAAGCACTAATGTGTTGTCTTTTCGTGGGTGACCTTGAACTAGAAACTGACGGTCTTGATTGAGATCTCGATCGTGACCTCCTCCTGGAGCGAGACCGTGACCTCGATCGTCTTCTGTTTGTATCATATGACCTCCGTCCTCTGGAATACCGATCTCTAGAACGAGACCGAGATCTGGATCGACTATATCTCCGTCGCGACCTATGAGGTGATCTTGACCTTGATCTAGAATGTGACCTTGAATGCCTCGATCCTCTTACTTTCCCATTCCTGTAAAGAGGAACACTTTCAAAATTAGAATCTAAACATCGTAACAAGAGATTCATCCAGTTCCAGGTTGTTTCAAAATAAAAATATGACCAGTAGCAAATTGCTCAAATCTCAACTGCATAATGTGCTATATGAATATTTGATGTTAATGCAATCAAAGTGATTAACCTTTTCATGATGGGAGTTTCCTAAATTTTTGCGAAAACACTGTGCCAATGCATTCTATTATATATGCGAGTCGACCAAAGGTTGCCTCGCATATATAAGAATAAGAGAATGCATTGGCCAAACAAATTTTATATTATTTTTTATAATTGTTAAAGAATGAAAGAAAAAATGAAAAATAAAATGATAAAAAATTGTTAAAGAATGAAAGAAATAATGATAATAAATGATAAAAAATTGTTATAGAATGTAAGAAAAAATTATAAAAATTATTAAAGAATTTAAGAAAAATTTATTTGAAACAGCTATGACCATTTATAATTCAGAATAACAAATTTCTATTAGAAATTGCACATTTTATATTTATCTGACAGGGATGACTTCAAGTCGGCAAAGAGTGTGTCTGTCGTTTGCAGAATGAGGTCACAAGAGGGTGAATTTAGTGACACTACCCTGCACATTGGGCTAGCATCAACCTCTTTGGACCTCATTCTGCTTAGGCCTCATCTTCTGTGAAGTATCTATAGTCTCAAATTAACATTATTTTAATTCCTATTTCACTTCTGGAAAGTTTCTATATCCCTTAATTTGAAAAGATAAAATGCATAATCGAGGTGATTAGTGGGTGAACATCACCAAATTCAACTGGGGAACTTCAATCTGATCCTAGGTCTCCCATAGCGGTTGAGGCCTATAGCAAAATTGAGGTTCCAAGGGGTGAATTTGGTGATGCTAGCCCACCTTACGGGACATTGTCACTAAATTCACCCTCTGGGGACATCATAGACACACTATTTGCAGGCTTGGCTAGATGAATTACCTGGATGAATCTCTGTAAAGGAAAATACATTGGTAAATGGGGGCTCTCTTCCCTATACATTTTATATATATTCCCACTGATATTCCAGACAATAAAATGACAGTATTCTGAGTTGAAGACACATGTCAACAAAACTCTGTTTAATTTGCTTTAACCCTTTGAGTATCAACCCAAATACCCTGTGCCAATGCATTCTCTTATATATGTGAGTCGACCATAGGTCGCCTCGCATATATAAGAGAATGCATTGGCCTAACAATTTTTTACAATTTTAATAATTTATTCTTATATTCTTTAACAGACTTATTTTGTAGGTTTAGGGCCGATGAGATCGGCCCCTGGCACTCAAAGGGTTAACCCTTTCTATACTAAATACTTACTGATGAGTAGTTACTTTAGGAAAAGTTAAGATAATAAGTTATTATCTGAACATTTAATACCTCAAAAATAGGAATCCTTGTGTACTTGTATTATCTGTCGTCTGCTTATATTTTTCCTGAATACCCCTCCAAATGAATAATAGACCATTCCAATGTATAGTTTTATAACTGGGTGGGAGAATCCATTTAGTATTAAAAGGGTTAAATTAAAATGTTTAACAATGAATGTTATTTAACTTTTAAATAAATATAAAAAATTAATTTCACCTATGACATTTGTCTCACAAGTTCGACATAAACATATCATCAATTTTAATAAATTTAATAAGTAAAATTATGTTGTCTAGGAAGAAAGCCCCCACCCATTTGGGTTATTTTTAGAAAAGAAAACCACACGAAAACATTCAGAGAATACAAAAAGAGTACCAAGAAGGACAACTCTATCTTGTTAGCACCGTCAATCACAGCAAATTGCATTTAAACTATAGAAACTACCACGATCTTATGATCGAAACAAACCACTTTATCATGCCATTCGACTAATAATATACACAATCTTCAGTTTTATCTGTATAATATTCCCAAAATAGCTAATTGTAGTCTTGAAATCGTGATTTTTTAAATTATGATATTGTTGTAATTGTGGCCCATAAAATATAGACTATCGTTAAAAAATTTAGTTCAACAAAATTAGTTTACCTTTTGATAAACACAATATCGGAATTTTTTTAATATCTAGTCTTTTGTTCATCTTGAATTAACTACTGATAAACCAACTTAAGTTTATTTGCTATGCATGTTTGAATAACCAAGAGTAGTTCACTTCAAAATACAGTGAGAGTAGAAGATGTTATATAGTGATTTAAAAAACATAAATATGACTGCGTAAAAATTATAACAAAATCTGCGCAAAGGTACACAAAGCCAAAGAAATAGTAATTTAGGAGCGTGAATTTAGATTATGGATTTTTATTAATTTCACTTAGATAACTGAAATCATAGAGAGATACAAATTCAGCCCAATTTCAATGAATAAAATAAGACAATAACAACAAGAGGTTGCACCACGGGTGATAGTTTAAATAGTGAAAATTGAAATATGGGCAGGTCGGAAACCAAATTGTGAAATAAAATGTGATGAACGAACACAATACTTGACAATTCTAACGATGGATGAAATCCAACATTTTCAGATAAACAAAGAGGGATAACTCTTGAATGGCAAATGTGAACATCATCACTGAACTCTCTTTTGAAAGCCCTCCTCATATCAAATTTCATCGAGATCCAATAACCCATGGTTGAGATATATGAGCGGACGGAGAAAAATCCAACATTTTCAGAGAAACAAAGAGTGATAACTCTTGAACGGAGAAAAATCTAACATTTTCAGAGAAACAAAGAGGGATAACTCTTGAACGGAAAATGTGAACAGCATCACTGAACTCTCTTTTGAAAGCCCTCCAGCATATCAAATTTCATCGAGATCCAATAACCCATGGTTGAGATATATGAGCGGACAGAGAAAAATCCAACATTTTCAGAGAAACAAAGAGTGATAACTCTTGAACGGAGAAAAATCCAACATTTTCAGAGAAACAAAGAGGGATAACTCTTGAACGGAAAATGTGAACAGCATCACTGAACTCTCTTTTGAAAGCCCTCCAGCATATCAAATTTCATCGAGATCCAATAACCCATGGTTGAGATATATGAGCGGACGGAGAAAAATCCAACATTTTCAGAGAAACAAAGAGTGATAACTCTTGAACGGAGAAAAATCTAACATTTTCAGAGAAACAAAGAGGGATAACTCTTGAACGGAAAATGTGAACAGCATCACTGAACTCTCTTTTGAAAGCCCTCCAGCATATCAAATTTCATCGAGATCCAATAACCTATGGTTGAGATATATGAGCGGACAGAGAAAAATCCAACATTTTCAGAGAAACAAAGAGTGATAACTCTTGAACGGAGAAAAATCCAACATTTTCAGAGAAACAGAGGGATAACTCTTGAATGGAAAATGTGAACAACATCATTGAACCCTCCTTTGAAAGCCCTCCTGATGCCAAATCCCCATTTACCAAATTTAATTGAGATCTGATCAACCATGGTTGAGATATATGAGCCAACGGACGGATGGATAGCTTCAGCTATATATCTTTATCCTTCCATGACTGGAGCTTCCTGACATTTTGTGATAACCCTGTGCCAATGCATTCAGGGCTGTGCATATATAAGAGAATGTACTGACACAGGATCTTTAATGCTGCACCAGCGCAGCTCCCATCATGAAAGGGTTAAGATGGTCTCATGGATGGTCTATCTCTTCCTATAACAAGTTTTCTATAGTTTCCTGGGTATAAAATCATAAATATGAATCGAAAACCCTTGTCTGGAAATGCGTCTAACAATTAATATTGATTTTATTTCAAGTTTTCTGGTGTAATATACATACAATAAATTTAGAACATTTTACGGCTAGTGTTCGTTCGGAGCATACCACGCGGGATAACTCTATCTAAAAAAATATCCCACATGATTATCACATTATATAAGAAAATATCGATAAAAATAAATATTAATCGATAGGAGAGTTTCCGGACAGGTGTAATTCGACTATGTATTATTTTATACACCGGAAACTATATAAAACTTGTTCAGGAAGACATACACCATCTTTAAAATTATACCCAAGTAATAAATATCATGAAAGTCTGTTGAATATTTTGAAGTTACCAATCAGACTACCCAAAAACAGCATATCTCAAGGTGTGAAAGGGGAGTGACTGATTCAAAAATGATTAGATGTAACTAATATTCAAAGATAACTTGCGTCAAATCAAATGCAAAGCGAGTGAAAAAAATTAGAATATAAATTTAACATTCAAAGCTATCATGAGAACAGCCGAGGAAAGCATAATTAGAGTCGAAACAATCAGAAAACAGAATATTTTGGAGAACATATTATATAAATTCCACACTGTTGGCAAACAATGTGTGCAACGCACAATGAGACAAAATGAACATGTCCGGCATATGTTCTATTAGTATTAATCTAGAGCTTCAATGATGGGGGTTATCAAATCATATTTAACCTTTCCATGACAAGAGCTTCCTGAAATTTTGCGAAAACTCTGTGCCAATGCCTTCTCTTATATATGCGAGTCTCCCAGAATACCATGGCCTAACAACATTTACCTTGACCTTGCAAGCCAGTGCATTCTCTTATATACGAGAGGCTCCCTATGGGAGACTCACATATATAAGAAAATACACTGGCACATGATCTTCAATGCGGCACCAGTGCAGCTCCCATCATGATAGGGATATACATATTGATTTGACAGCTCTGTGGAGAATGAAGATGGGTAGCAGGTTCATTTCATTTTTTTCCTCTTTTTTCTAAAGGGGTAGGCCATGATCTTTGTGATGATGGAACGATTCAGCAATTTAGAGTTTTTCCATTACAATTTCCTTGATCCTGTATAGAACTTGCTAATCCCTATATTTGGCGGGTAGAGCGACATTTATATCACCGTACAGTTAGCAGGTGGACTGTGGAACGACATTTATTTCATTTACGGTAGTTCTAGGGTAATATGTTAATGTGGAAATAACTTTGAAAAAATCATCTCCTAAACAGGGGGGGAGTGAAAAAAAAAATTCCGGCACATATGCCGGGGTGGGTGGGTGGTCAAAGCCACCAACAAGCAATTTGTTCCGCAACTAAAAAAAAAAATTCCTGCTTGTTTTTTAGTGTTTTGGCAATGAGTTGGGTTTCAAACCCACTTTGAATGAGAGAAATAATGTAATTCTAACTGTAAACTGACTGCAGGCAGTTAGTGTTGTATTTTGTTGCAAATTTTGAAATCCAAGATGGCCGCTGGCAGCCATGTTTTTTTGGCCGAATGACCTCAAAATGACTCATTCCTATTTACATGTCCATGTTAACATCCATGATAAATAGTATGCACAGAAATTCATATACAGCTGTTTACAATGAATTTCCCCCCGCAAATCTCTGTTTTAGTGTTAAAAGAGGGGGTGGGTGTCAAAAAATGGTCGGAAAAAACTGCCGAAAACGGAAAAAAAATTGGTGGTGGGGGTGGGTGGGTACAAAAAATGATCGAAAGGGAAAAAATGCCATACGTGCCTGAAATTTTTTTCCGACCCCCCCCCCCCTGTCCTAAATGGAAACTTTTCATATATATATCATGCGGATTGATTACATTGATTCATGCTTTTAATAATGTTGTTATTATGATTATTTTTACAATAGGTGATTGTCACAATAATACTCAAGATTATTTGCAAAAATATATTCACTCATTGATATGACATCATATATGACGTACTCACCCGCCAAAAGGTTTAATATGATGTTATCTGTCCCAACATATGTGTGTTTATACATTATATGATTTTATATGTATAAACTGCTTTGAAACTCAAACTCGAAACTGAAACTTTGAACACATGTCACTGCATTGACAGCGACTCATTTTATCATATTATTTCAGGCTTTTATATTTTACATTTATTTGATATTGTTTTTATTTACTGTCAAAATAATAGCTCCTAGCTAGGGTTTCTTATTTTAACAATCGATTTTAAACATAACTTTTGAGTTAAGCTTGACTTGTTTTCGCTAACATGGTATCGATTTTTAGATGTGGTCATCATCAGTCAAACAGACCAATGGTATCACATGTCACTTTTAATTACCCAATGGGATTGAATGTTCATATCCTGCTCCATGAGAAAGCAAACTCTCATTTCTCGAATTTTCGATGCATCATCATTCAGAATATAAAATAGTAACACCGACCGAGAAGGCTTAGTTCGTGATTTGTCGCTTTTGTCCTGGTAACCTTTCGGCGGTAAAAGTGGCCCTTGAACGACGGCACTGTCGCCATCACTATCTCCACCAAAGCTGGTGATGAACTGCACAACACGTTCTCCTGATCGCGATCTCGAACGTGATGAAGATGACGATCTGCGAAAAAAAAATAAGCAAGATATTAATTACACTAGTCAACTAAATTTCTATTAGATCTCATCAGATAACTAAACAAATACAAGAGGTGTGCACTCGAGTGCTAGCATACCCACACCGTGGCAAATTCAACCCGCATTATCCGTAAACTCAACCAAAAAGATTTTTAACTTAAAAGAAAAATTCGGACTAATAATATCGATATGGTGTCACAAGAAGCTTGTACAGAAAAAATTATTCAAATCGGTTCATATTTGTTAAAGTTATTAAGTCAGACAGAATTTTCTAAGTCAAAATAAGTCGAAAATGAGGTGTAATATTACGAAAAACAGTCTGAGCCAATCCCTAGCCGCATCATGTAGAGAGGGTATTGTGAGAAGCATGTGTACCAAAAATTATTGAAATCGGTTCATATTTGTTAAAGTTATTAAGTCGGAAAGAATTTTCTAAGTCAAAATAAGTCGAAAAAGAGGCGTAACTTGAAAAAAAAAAGTCGGACCGAACCGCAATTAGCGTCCTAAGGAGATTGCATACAAAAAATTAATGAAATCGGTTCATAGTTGTTCGAGTTATGAGGTCGGACGGACGGACGGACAAACGGACGGAGAAAGTGTGACGGACGGACGGACGCAGTCAATCCAGTATACCCCCCATTTTCTTCGAAAGTGGGGGTATAATAAAGCCATACTATCAATATTAAAATTTAGACAAATAAATCATAGCTTGATATCTTTGTGGAAGGCCAAAAAAAAACAATATTTCAAAAGATAACTCTAGAACATTGAAAATAGAGTGCATACAATGGCATACCTTGCCTCTTGTCAGGCATGAAAGAAGCTATCTAAAATATGCTTAGTTGAAAAAACAATCGACTTCACTGAACCAAGTTATACTGATTTCTCTCAAAATGTTGTTGCCCCCAGAAGATATAAAACAGGGATTGTAATGTTAAGACACCCACCTTTGAAACGGCTCATATTTGGGACTATCTCTGGCAGCATAGCTAAAAGAATAAGAAATGACACTGTTATAGTGTAGCTCAACTTGAGTTTTTTGCTGAGCAATGAATGGAATGATAAAGAAGAAGGAAAGTACACTAGAGGTCACCCCGAAGATCCATGTGAAGTTTGGTGATGATCGGATGAGGGATGTGGTCTGTAGGATGCGCTAAAGCATTTAGTCATGCAAAGAGTAATTTCCAAGATGGCTGCCAGCAGCCATGTTTTTCATAAAAAAAAATTCAAATTTAATAGCTCCCATTTAGAGGTGATACTAAACATGCCTGTAATTTTCAAATCAACTCTCCAATAAATGCAGGCTGCGGGTGTGCTGAAGGATTCAAATTTTGAAATCAAGTTGACTGCTGGTGGCCATGTTCTTTAACAAATTTCGGTAAAAATAACAGGCTCCCATCTGGAGGTCATCTCAAAGATCCATGAAGGATGCGGCCTGTATTGCATGCCGAAGGAAATTATTGATGCATGTACAGATGACGGACACCAACCCATTACGTTGTAAAGTTGAGTTAATAAAATATTGGAGATCCGCTGGACCAAAATTACTCAAAAATAAAAAAAAAAGTTTCATTTCTATTTTTTTCACTCTTTTTTTATCATAGTAATGAAATGAAAGTGTCAATGATACTGTGTTACAATCAATGGAGTGATTAGGAATGCGGAAAGTTAAAATGTATAAGTAATACTAGATTATCAACATGAAGAGATATAAATATATAAAGTAAAATCCAAGATGGCCGCTGGCAGCCATGTTTTCCAATGAAATTAAAAACATTTGATAGCTCCCATCTAGTAGATCAATATCAAGATCAATATGAAGTTTGGTGATGATCGGAAGAGGGAAGTGGGCTGTAGGGTGTGCTCAAGGATTTAGTATTGCAACGAGTAAAATTCAAAATGGCTGCCATTGGCATGTTTTTTAATGAAATTTGGAAAAGTTAGATACTCCCATCTTGTGGTCATCCCGAATGTGACAATCAGACTAGTAGGGTGTGGTCTGTAGGGTGTACCAACTGATTTAGTCATACAAAGAGTAAAATCCAAGATGGCCAAGATGAAAATCCAATACACTGAGAGCGCATCTTGGGCTCTCCGAGTCAGTATTTTGAATTTTACTGAGAGTAACTTTGGAAATTGTGATATATATATGGGATTGGAAATGCTAATAAGTTATTGTCAGATATCTTATGGTTCAATTGATTATGATTATCATGCTTGAAATGAGACTTACCGTTATCACTCTAATTCATATAATAGGCTATTTTCTAAAATTCAAGTGTGAAACACATACATAATAATGTGCAGAAACAATGTCTATTAAGTTAGTAATTACTACTAATCTCTATGTTAATTATTCATTTGGTATTAATATGAGATCCCACCTGATAACCAGGTTGATTTTATCAAATTGTAATTTTTCCTGTACTGTAGTGTGTAATTTCACTTGAATTTGATTGAAATACTGATGTCTGAAGGCTGAATGATAACAAACCTGAACTCCACTATTTGAAGTTTCACAGTTGAAAGCTAGATAAAGCTAAACATACTTTACAGTATAATTCCACCTGTTAAACTTAAATTTTTTTGTAAACTTAAATGTCATATGTCAATATATATAAATATATTTGTAACTTGTTATGATATGAATAGTGACCTGAATAAAAAATTAAAATAAAAAATTTCTTCCAATTTTGGGCACCTGTCGTTAGGGCACCCATACCGTATACCAGTATAAAAACCGGCCTGGATATGTCCCTTGTTCGGTTTCTGCTCTTTACCATAACACCTCAGGTAGGCATGGGATGTGTAATCATACTATAATTCACCAACATTTGAAACGTCTGTGTCTCAGAAGATGACCATAGAGAAATAGAAAATAGCTGAAATCACAGATAGGTTCTCCCCGTTATGGCTCTCAGAATGCAACAGAATTCAAACTAATAATGTATTTTCAATGGACGGGGAATAACTCTATCTTTAGGATATAGAGTTATTCCTCCTCCATTAGAAATAATACACTTTGCACCACAATCCAGAAGAAACTTAAGCACAAAAGCACGTCGGTAACTCAACAAAAACAACATGTTCACAGTTTATTACACCCAATAAGTTGAAAATACAATGTTTTGGAGTTTCCTCTTTCAAATGGTATATAATATGGCATATATTTTATATATGTGATCTGTGGTTCCAAAATTAAGTGGGCCTTTAACCCTTTACCCAACAAAACGGCCAAAACCGGCCAAATAAAGGTTCAACAGCCTAAAATATCTTCGGTCTGTCTCAATAGAACCATACAAATATGGATATCATTGGAACCGGCTCCTTGACCACATTGTGATAGTTACAGTTATGCCCTGTGCCAAAAGGTCGCCTCGCATATATAAGAGAATGCATTGGCCTAAAAAAAATCTTTTTTTACCATTTTTTCTTATATTCTTTAACAATTTTATAATTTTTAATGTGTTAAGCCAATGCATTCTCTTATATAAAGGGTTAACTTGGATGACTTGGTATTCTATCAACATACCTTGGCGGACTGAGCTTTCTTCCAGCCAGTTGTTTCTCTTTATAGGCTCTCCTTTCCCGCCTTGATTTTCGTCCCTATAGTTTGAATAAACATAAAAAAGAAAATAAATGGTATGAGGAAACTTTTCTTTTGCAGTGACGCGGTTGCTTAAAGACATTTTATCTACTGGGGGAATGTAGCATTCTACAAAGATCATCGAAAATCTCAAAGAAATGGACCATACCACTCCATAGAAAACATACCCTCAATTGTAAATATTTACATCTTGATTTGAGACGCAACTATCAGCGATAAACTAACGCAAATGATTTCGGCATCGAGTCATTGCATTTAATTCATATATAAGAATGACGGTGTGTGTTGTAAATTTGGATTAATAATCGTAAAAAATCAATACTTTGAGTAAGATTATTTTCCATTTCTATTTTATCACCCTACCAGAGTGTTTCATATCGCTTTAATTAGCCATGGTTATGACGAAACAAGTTTTCACACCAATAATTATGTAGTGAGCTGGGAGTACCTGTCAACACTGGCCAAGGTCAAATGATCAACAGCAAGTAGCCTCCAGAGCTCTATGTAAACCTTATTATGATTCAAATCATCAATTTTTCATAACTTCAAAATAAGATTTATATTTTTGTTGCACAAAGCAGAGAAAAAATGAAGCTGTGTATTATGTTGCAAAACCGATATTTATCTTGACCTGTATTTTCGGGTGAGAAACAACACACCAACTTTAGTGACAATTATATCACTGGAGTTATCAACAAGCCTTGAAATAGTGTGTCTGTCATTTGCAGAATGAGGTCCCCAGAGGGTGAATTTAGTGATGCTATCCCGTATAGTGGGCTACCATCACCAAATTCACCCTCTGGGGACCTCATTCTGCTTACACCTCAGCAGAATGAGGTTCCCAGAGGGTGAATTTGGTGATGCTAGCCCACTATGCGGGGTAGCATCACTAAATTCACCCTCTGGGGACCTCATTCTGCAAATGACAGACACACTATTTCAAGGCTTGGTTATCAATCAAACCAAAATGTCCAGCTATCAAATTAGGTAATTTCAGTGGCATGGTCGCTTTGAACAATGTGCAATTTTTTGAGTGTACACTGTTCAAATCTCGTACCAAGCTGTGACCCGTGAGTAAGGTCACTCGTACCATGTGTACTATGTTGGCTTCAAACCAATCATGTGTTAATTGAGTATCAGTCAGCTTGTCATACTGGTGAGCAACAGAGCATGTTTATAACAAACTAGAGCAGCACTTGCACACACAATAGCTGTAGTGGGTTCATTGGATGGCTTGTACAAATGACTAGAATAAGAGCCCTAGAGCAAGTATTTGGATAAGAGCTATAACAAGACAGTCAATGACTGTGGGGTCGCTCACCAGACTGCAAAGACTGATAAGACTGGGACTCTGGAGACCAAAACAGTCAGCACTTTTCATAATCACTTTAAAAGAAGTAGATTTAAACAGGATATGTGGCTAGAGAGACTTCAAGTATGTAGCTTGGTGAAAATCCACCTTGAAATTGCCAACTGTACACTACTGATCACCCCCCTCCTCCAGCTCAACAAGTCCCCTCCCGACCGGGCTCCAGACTCCCAAGTCTTAGGTTGGAATTTCACAACCGACACCTCAAACTTTCTCAATTGTTGGAAATTTCCAATCTCACAAGCGCCTTTTTCTAAAACCATTTAAACATGTTTGAAGACCAATTATCCATGGACCCAAAACACAATACATGTATGTCAGACCAATCAGTCAGGTGGTTCCAAGGTAGAAGTTTTAATGAATTTGGTATTTCGATGATTTTATTGGACACAAAAGTGTTAACTCCCCATAGCCTGCCATTTCTTGACAGGTTGACCTCATTTTAACAAATCTGAATCTCAGTCACTAAAGGATCCTCCTGATTCCTCCATACTATATGTAAGCTAAATAGTCCAAACTCTCTTGAGAAGACATTTTAAGAATTACTATAGAGACATATAGTTATGTCCCTGGTCCCACCCTATTTAACCTGGTGACCCCATCTGAATAAATTTGAATCCCAGACACCAAAGAACCCTTCATACATATCATAAATATCAGTCAAATAGACTGATGGTCCTTGTGAAGGAAGCATATTAAGAGGGAAAATTTCCTTCGCTTGGCCCCTATTTGACCAGGTGACCCCATTAAAAAAAATCTGAATTGCAGTCAAGGAAGAACATTCCATTCTATATAAGCCAACTAGTTCTTGCAAACATATTTTAAGAATTACTATGTAGTGAAATAGTTAAGTCTCTTGCTCTGCCCTTATTTGACTTTGTGATCCCATTTTCACAAATCTGATAAGGATAAAAATTAAGTTCCCCAGTTGAAGTTGGTGATATTCACCCATTGGGCACCTCATTTATGAATTTTATCTTCTGCAAATTAGGGGATATAGAAACTTCCTAGAAGGGAAATTTAACTAAAAACAATGTAAATTTGATACTATAGATACTTCCCAGAAGATGAGGCCTAAGCAGAATGAGGTCTCCAGAGGGTGAATTTGGTGATGCTAGCCTGCTGTGCGGGATAGCATCACAAAAAGCGTGTCTGTTTCTACATTGTGCATGCCTGGCCTCAAGCAACACAATGTATTATACAATCAAGCCTTGAAATAGTGTGATAGTGTGTCTGTCATTTGCAGAATGAGATCCCCCAGAGGGTGAATTTAGTGACGCTAAATTCACCCTCTAGTGACGCTAAATTCACCCTCTGGGGACCTCATTTTGATAAGGCCCTCAACTGCTATGGAAGATCTAGAATAAAATTGAATTTCCCCAGTTGAAGTTGGTGATGTTCACCTATTGGGCCCCTCAATTATGAATTTTATCTTCTGTAAATTAGGGGATATAGAAACTTCCTAGAAGGGAAATTTAACTAACAACAATGTAAATTTGATACTATAGATACTTCCCAGAAGATGAGGCCTAAGCAGAATGAGGTCTCCAGATGGTGAATTTGGTGATGCTAGCCCGCTGTGTGGGATAGCATCACTAAAAGCATGTCTGTTCCTACATTGTGCATGTCTGGCCTCAAGCAACACAATGTATTATACAATCAAGCCTTGAAATAGTCTGTCTGTTATTTGCAGAATGAGGTCCCCAGAGGGTGAATTTAGTGACGCTATCCTGCACAGTGGGCTAGTATCACTAAATTCACCCTCTGGGGACCTCATTCTGATAAGGCCCTCAACTGCTATGAAAGACCTAGAATAAGATTGAAGTTCCCCAGTTGAAGTTGGTGATGTTCACCCATTGGGCACCTCAATCATGAATTTTATCTTCTGCAAATTAGGGGATATATAAACTTCCTAGAAGGGAAATTTAACTAACAACAATGTAAATTTGATACTATAGATACTTCCCAGAAGATGAGGCCTAAGCAGAATGAGATCTTGAGACTCTAGATACTTTCCAGAAGATGAGGCCTAAGCAGAATAAGGTTCTCAGAGGGTGTATTTGGTTATGCTAGCCTGCTGTGTGGAGCAACATAAATTCACCCTCTGGGAAGACACTCTTAATTCAAACTTGGAGAAAATGAAATTAATCTGATTTTAATGACCACTGAGTGATAATGTAAACAACAAGGGTGCTTCATTGATAACACCATTAATCTCATTTAAATTACAAATGACATGAATTACACTCTCTGGGGATGGATAGCACTATGGCATAGCAGTTGTTATCTACCCATCTGCCAGTTGTATAAACATGTATCCATCAGAGCACATGGGTGGCTTACTGTAGTAGTGAATACAAGGATTAAAGTACATTTTGTAATTTACTGAACATTTCTGTACATATCTGTCTGTTCCTGATTTCTCCCAAACCCCTGATTTCAACCAAATATAGTGGAGTGACTAGAGGTACCTCCCCTCCCCTCCCAAAGATGTAATGTCATAGGTTCTTCAAAATTTTAATGAGTTTTTTTTTTAATTTTATTTATTAAATTTTTTTTATTAAAAATAAAATATATATATATATATATTTTTTTTGGTTAAATTGAGCAATAAGTTAAATTGAAAAAAAAAAATAAAAAATAAAGATTTATGTCCATAGCCCCACCCACATTTGACCCAGTGACCTCATTTGAACAAATCTGAACCACAGTCACCCAAGGTACCCTCATACCAAATATGAACCCATTCGGCCCGACAACTTCAGAAAAGAAGTCGTTTTAAGAATTACTATGTGGAAAAATAGTTATGGTCCTGACATCAAAACTATTTGACTTGGTGACCTCATTTGAACAAATCTGAATGAGAGTCACCTAGGGAACATCCACACCAAATATGAACCAATTCGGTATGATGGTTTCAGAGGAGAAGATGTTTAAAAAAAAGTTGACGGACGGACAGACGGACGGACAGACGGACGGACGGACGACGGACGAGGAGTGATGACTATAGCTCCACCGGAGACTTCGTCTCAGGTGAGCTAAAAACCGTCAATATTATTAATATTATTAAAATCTAAGTTGAAAAGTGTCTTGGCTAAGGCAAAAATCATTATCCGAACCTATATGAAAACATGATTTGTATCTTTGGTGGGTAAACACACATACCAACCTTAGTCCTGATCAGATAAATGCAAACTAGAGCTAATGGTCGGAAACCAAAATGTTAACGGACAGACAGATTGATAGACAGTCCTTGAAATTAGCAACGGCAATAAGCAATGCCATGGGAAATGTCTTGGCAACATGCAGAACCTTTAATGCCACAGCACCTAATTTGGCATGGGACATTTTTCTTAATAACGAAGGCTGGATGGACAGACTGATAATAAAACTGGCGAATACAAAATATACTTTTTACTCACAGCATATTGTGCTTTCTCTTCTTCAAGAATCCGAGCTAACCTCAGAGCTTCTAATTCTTCTTTATCTTTTCTCAACATTCTGGAATATAAAAGATTGTGATTACAAGGATTATCAACGCTGACATTGGATCCTTTGTTAAAGTGATGTGAAACACACCGGTAGGGTGATCAAATATAAATGGAGAATAATCTTGTTCAAAGTAGTCATTTTTACAAATATTATATTCAAATTGACAACACACAGCGTCATTCTTATATATTGA
Organism: Siphonodentalium dalli; assembly: GCA_032622095.1. NCBI lineage: Eukaryota > Metazoa > Mollusca > Scaphopoda > Gadilida > Siphonodentaliidae > Siphonodentalium > Siphonodentalium dalli. The sequence goes on along the minus strand of CP136066.1, from coordinate 40,391,724 downwards.
TTAAATGCAGTGACTCACGGTGGCGAAATTGTTTTCGTTAGTTTATCGCCGATATATGCGTTCCGAATCGAGTAGTAAATATTTACATTTGAGCGTAGTTCAGATGATGTTTTCTATGGTGTGGCATGGTCGATTTGCTTCAGATTTTCGGCGATATTAGTAGAATGGTACATTCCTCCAGTTGGCATAGTACCTGGATACTAACTGATCAGTTTCACGCACCCGAACAAGTACATAATATGTCTTTAAATGAATAATTAATTGCTGAATGATTCCCATTGGTAAATTTGCAAGAATGTTCTGCTAAAACATTTAACAAACATACTTAGCAGTTAGCCTTGAAATAGTGTGTCTGTCATTTGCAGAATGAGGTCCCCAGAGGGTGAATATAGTGATGCTACCCCGCATAGCGGGCTAGCATCACCAAATTCACCCTCTGGGGACCTCAATCTGCTTACACCTCAGCAGAATGAGGTTCCCAGAGGGCGAATTTTTTGATGCTAGCCCGCTATGCGGGGTAGCATCACTAAATTCACCCTCTGGGGACCTCATTCTGCAAATGACAGACACACTATTTCAAGGCTTGCTTAGCAGTTAATGCTGATTGTTGAGCTTATCACCCATAACACATAATGAAATCAAGCCGGAGTTTAATGTGCCTGTAATTTGCGGAATGAGGTCCCCAGAGGGTGAATTTAGTGACACTTTCCCGCATAGCAGGCTAGCATCACCAAATTCACCATCTGGGGACCTCATTCTGCATAGCCTAATCTGCTATGGGAGACGTAGACTCAGATTGAAGTTCCCAAATGGTGAATATTGTGATATACACAATTTGGGAACCTCGATTATGCAGTGTGTCGTCTGTCGTCAATTTGGGGATATAGAGAAAAACAACTAAAAAAGAAATAGAATTTAGGTGAAGAAGTTTCTATAAAAAATTTATAATAAAGAAACTTTCTAGAAAAGATGAGGCCTAAGCAGAATGAGGTCCCCAGAGGGTAAATTTAGTGATTCTAGCCCGCTATACAGGCACACTGAACTCAGGCTTGAATCAGGGACCAGCCGAGAGGGCGACGTGCGCGACTTCTTCGCCCTAGCGCCGTCCGCTTCGCCTTATTTTTACAGTCGGGCGAAGTTCAAGTCGCCCTGAAAATTCCAAAGTTGACTGACGAAAATCGGCAAAATTCCCCAAATAATTTATGATAATTTACAACTGTCAACAGTGATTGCACACAATACTCCACTATCAGGGTGTTGTAAAACAATTAACACCTGTATTGCTCCAATCTGGAAGCATGTTGACAACGGAGTCTGATTACTGGCAGCTGTGAAAACATCGTCGGGCCGCAAGTGTTAATCTGGTTGTTGTGATTTTTAGATTACCGTGATTACCACACCTTACAATGAAGATTACAACTCACAGCTCTCACAATGTGTCAGTTCATCACTCCCTCTATGGAGTTTGGTTAAAGAAATTTTAAAACAAATTCATTTGTGAAGCATATTAAATTTTCAAACGGGATTACTAATAGAGCGCATTGAAAGTGTTCATGATTTCGTTTCGTTTCGGTCTGATAAATATTGTTGGCATTTTTAAAAACCTGAAAAATATGAAATAAAATCTTGTCATTCTCCCACAATTACGATATAAAATGCTGCTATCCTCTCACAATTATGTTTGGGTATTATTAATAGTTATTAGGGTCATGAAGTGAACATAAAGACTCCATATTTCAACCATTGTTTCATAAGTTTAATTGACATATTACATCTCTCCTATTTTCGTTCTATAGCGACTCCTGTCGTAGTACTGTTCAATTTAAGTTTTGTAGACTCACTTCGCCCTATAGAACGGCCATTTCGCCTTATTTTGATAGTAGGGCGAAGTCATTTCGCCCTGAAAATATGGTCTAGGCTGGTCCCTGGCTTGAATGAAATATAACTGATTGATATCAGGGCCGGGACCTTACATCGTCAATTGAGTCTCTATAAACGTTTGTGTGACGGAATAAACTAGTACATAAGCTGTGGAAATTCACTACCTTACTCGTATTTAAATTCGCGCAGAACTATTTTTCGCTCAGTTTTGAATTCGCGCACTTTTAATTTGTGCACCATGCTGCGCGAATTCAAAACTGATAGAAATATTTTCGTAAAATGTTTAATTTTGATGAAGGTTTCAGATCTTAATCGTTAATGAAGATACGTGTGCAAATTAAAACACCATCACGGTGGCTTTACATCGTGTATAATTTAACATAACTGCGTCATCAATGTCTTGTGAAGACGGCTGTTTATTATATACCCTCCAAATAATTATTCTGATATTGAAATAGTTATATACATAATTGAAATGAACTCGAAAGAAGTAAAACAACAACTGCGTATAAAAAAACTTACATCAGACATGTTGACATGACTAACTGAGAATGTTCGTTCACTGTGTAGTGTTAGCGTTGTGAATAGGGGGACGTGCTTTCGTGCATCTTCAGTCAGCAATATGTGTATTTCTTATTTCAACAGCAATGATGATACCATTATTTGTTGCTGTATTCTTATATCATACATATCAGTAATGGTTTTGATGTTGGTTGCCCGCATGTAAATGATAGTCCTGCAAGCCTAATATTCGGTCCAACTTTCCGTAATCTATATACATGTACGTAACTCATCAACATATAGCCTACTTGTTTCTCGGTGGTTGGTATAAACTTAGGAGTCGTACTATTTTTCGCTCAGTTTTAAATTCGCGCAACGACGGTTGCTCGAAAAATAGTACTGCGCGAATTTAAATACGAGTAAGGTATGCACATTCAGAAATAAGTAATTGTTAAAAACTCATATTTATAACTGACATTTACAAAGAAAATAGGTATCATTTGTGTCCCGACACATTAAGTTATTTTTCACCATTCCTGTGGTACCTACCTCATCCTGGAGCTGCTTAAAATGAAATGCTCAGTGTATGAAAATACCCACTCTATATGTGTGCTTGGTCGCATGCCATATTTCTCTCCACACACTCAATGAAAATACTCACTTTACATATGAGCTTGGTCACATTCCATATTCCTCTGCACACTCAATGTAAATGCTCACTTGATGTATGTACTTGGTCGCATGCCATATTTCTCCACACACTCAATGTAAATACTCACTCTATGTATGTACTTGGTCGCATGCCATATTTCTCCACACTCAATGAAAATACTCACTCTACATATGCGCTTGGTTGCATGCCATATATCTCCACACTCAATGAAAATACTCACTCTACGTATGCGCTTGGTCGCATGCCATATTCCTCTGCACACTCATTCAGGGAATCTTCTTGTTCCTCTGTAAGTGTGTCGACATCAAGCGCGACATCTAGAAGAAAAATATATTTCTCAGTCACCTCCTCCTCACCTGTGGCCAAGCCTTGAAATAGCGTGTCTGTCATTTGCAGAATGAGGTCCCCAGAGGGTGAATGTAGTGATGCTACCCTGCATAGTGGGCTAGCATCACCAAATTCACCCTCTGGGGACCTCATTCTGCTTACACCTCAGCAGAATGAGGTTCCCAGAGGGTGAATTTGGTGATGCTAGCCCGCTATGCGGGGTAGCATCACTAAATTCACCCTTTGGGGACCTCATTCTGCAAATGACAGACACCCTATTTCAAGGCTTACCTGTGGCTTTTCAGTTAACCCTTTACCCAACAAACCGGCCAAAACCGGCCAAATAAAGCTTCAACAGCCTAAAATATCTTCGGTCTGTCTCAATAGAACCATACAAATATGGATATCATTGGAACCGGCTCCTTGGCCACATTGTGATAGTTACAGTTATACCCTGTGCCAATGCATTCTCTTATATATGCGAGTCGACCATAGGTCGCCTCGCATATATAAGAGAATGCATTGGCCTAAAAAAAATCTTTTTTTAACACTTTTTACCATTTTTTCTTACATTCTTTAACAATTTTATAATTTGTAATGTGTTAAGCCAATGCATTCTCTTATATATGCGAGGCGACCTATGGTCGACTCGCATATATAAGAGAATGCATTGGCACAGGGCCGTTCTGTTGGGTAAAGGGTTAAAGATGGTCTATCTCTTTGTAAACACGTTTTATATAGTTTTAGGTGTGTAAAATTTTAAATATGAATTGAAGATCCCTATCCTGAAATGCTTCTATCAATTACTATTGATTGTATTTCGAATATGTTCTGGTATAAACATGGGTGATTGTTTGGCTAATAACAGAGACCAGAAATTTGATTGTGTAATTTTGTCATAAATAAATGTTAATTATACTCATTATTGCTTGTATTAAACTATAGATTAAATAAAAGGTCACCGACCACGTGTCCCCTGAAAAGGTGGCTTTTTAGTAAGGATAGCATTTTTTCAACTCTGTCAAAATTTATCGGAACGTGACCAAATTCAAAGTTGGCCTTTGTCTTCTGACATTTGAACCGCGTACCAAATATCAAGAGATTCAGTTGAATTTAAAAACAATCAGTTAACTAAATGTAAAATTATCATCTGGAAACCAAAATAATCTGCACATTTTAAGTCAACAAGGACCATAAATCTGGGAAAAATCAGCGGACTAAACCCAAATTCGAACTTGACCTGTATCTGGAGCTGATAACCTGACATACCCAATTTGGTTCAGATCTGATCAGACAAACTAAAGTTATCATCTGGAAAACTCAAAATGACAAATTCTAAGTCAAAAAGGGTCCATAACTCTGGCAAAAATGGGCGGACCGAACCCATATTCAAATTTAACCTTTATTTTGAGTTCACAAATATACATACCAAATTTGGTTTTGATCCAATAACCCAAAATAAAGTTATCATCCAGTACTTTCCGAACAGATGCACAGACGGACAGATTCTAAGTCAAAAAGGGGCCATAAGCCCATAACTCTGGGAAAAAAAGGCGTACCGAATCCATATTCAAACTCGACCTATGTTTTGAGCTGATAAACTCACATACAAAATTTTGTTTCGATCTGATAGCCCAAAATAAAGTTCTCATGCGGAAAGGAAGCATGGATGGACAGATTCTAAATCGAAAAGGGGCAATAACTCCAGCAGAAATGGGCAGACCGAACCCATATTCGAACTTGATTTTGATCCGATAGCCCAAAATAAAGTTCTCATACGGAAACGTTCAGCACGGACAACTTTCAGCATGGACGAACAGACAGACACCGGCTATTTTAATAGTCCCCAAAAAAAACCAATCAATCTGAGACATTTGACATACAATGAGTAACAATGGGAGCATTCTAATAATCTCTATCAGGCCAAAATTAATAAATTGTTTGTTTGTCCACACCCCTACCCAAAAAATTTCAGGTGGGTAGGTAGGTAGGGATTTTTAATTTTTTTTTTGCAAGGTGGAATGGCATACTAAGGGTCCCCTCCATGATGCAGGCCGAGGGTATCAATATTAATAGTCAGGGATTAATTTGATAACAAATTAAAAATTTAATAGTTGGAAAAACACAACAAGAACAATAAATAATTATGCTGTTCAGTCACAGTTGCTGGAGTTTCTGACCGAAAATGAGCTTCTCATACAACATACCACTACTAAAGAATTGTTTTTTGTTTTTTTTTTTAAATTAAAAACAAAAAACAAAAAATCTCAATCTCAATAAAAGAATTTCCAGCCGGCCGTTAAAATCGAGTCGGTCGGGGCGAGGACAAACAAATACCTTTTTAATTATGGCCTCATTATCTAGTATCGCCTGAACGGTCTGTTCTAAATGTAGAACAAATATGTGTCCCTTTTAATCATTGCAGTATAACAGAAAATATTCGAAATAAAATCAATATTAATTGAATGAAGCGTTACCAGATAGGGGTCTTCATTATTTAGTATTTTATGCTCATGAAACTATTTCAAATTTGTTATATGAAGAGATGATCCATTTAAATCTTTAAATTTCTAATTTAACTAAAAATATCAACTACCAAAACCAATTGAAGCAGTTGAAGCTTGACGTTTGTGTGAGGAAAAAACTAATTCATATCAATAAAGGCTGAAGAAATAACGCCTTACAATTTTAATTATTAAATTACTATTCATACTTATGTTATCTTAATACATAGGTTAACCATCTCAGCATGTGTAAATTAATATGTCTCGTTACATCAGGATCCAGCCTACACCAGATTTTCAGGGCAACTATACTTCTCCCTCCGACAAAAATAAGGTGAAGCGACAGTTCTATAGGGCAAAGCAGTTGTTATAAAATTTAAATCGATAAGAAGTTGCCACAGGTTAAAAACGAAAATAGGAGAGATGTAATATATCAATTAAAATTACGAAAATGGTTGAAATATGGAGTCTTTATGTGCACATCACACCATAGTAACTATGAATAATCCCGAAACATAATTGTGAGAGAATGGCAGAATTTTATAACATAATTTTTGAAGAATAGTTTACTTTGTATTTTTCAGGGGTTGTTTAATGAAAGAGTCAATGACATTGTAGCTCAACATGGAGAAATTATTGTGTTGCAGTGAGTGGAATGACAAAGATCTCTGATCATTGGATGGATATATTCTGATCTGTATCCATGGTAACTCACCTAAGTCGACCATTTTGACATTTTGTTATATTCTGATTTGTATCCATGGTATTATAAACTAACCTAAGTCGACCATTTTGACATCTGTGGATGAGTTTTGTTAGTTATATTTTGATTTGTATCCATGGTAACTCACCTAATTCAACCATTTTGACATCTGTGAATGAATTTGGTTAGTTATATTCTTATTTGTATCCATGGTAACTCACCTAAGTTGACCATTTCGACATCTGTGAATGAATTTGGTTGGGTATATTCTGATCGGTATCCATGGTAACTCACCTAAGTCGACCATTTTGACATCTGTGAATGAATTTGGTTGGTTATAATCTGATCGGTATCCATGGTAACTCGACCATTTCAACATCTGTAAATGAATTTGGTTGGTTATATTCTGATCGGTATCCATCGTAACTCACCAAGTCAACCATTTCGACATCTGTGTATGAATTTGGTTGGTTATATTCTGATCGGTATCCATGGTAACTCACCTAAGTCGACCATTTCGACATCTGTGTCACTGTCACTGCTCTCTTCCTCTTGATCTTCATCTTTAACTCCTCCTGTACTATCCTCATAAACAAATCCAATGGCAGCTTTCTTCTCCGCTAATTTTCTGTAAATACAATGTTTAGGCAAAACATAATTAATATCTTGTTTCTCATATATCACCCCCTCATACGGCCTGCTGAGTGATTTTTATGGCCCACTAAAAATAAAAGTTATAAATCATCCTGCCGCTTGACAATGAACAATCTACTGACCATAAATTTAGCTCGACACATTTCTACTTTATTTGGTATTTCGCTTCATTATTTCAAATATTAAATTTTCCTTTTGGTTTGTTTAAAATATAAGTACTTGGGTTGTAAAACAGACTGTTACTTAGAAATTTCATTAACACTTAATCAAGAAAATTAATTTATTTGGGAGAGAACTATTTTTATAAAAAAAACCTGCCTTCTGAAAAATTAATATTTGGTCGTAAAAGCAGTGGTAAAAGTGGGAATAAAAACCTGCTTGTTCAACTGGCCTGTTGCGTTTTTGTAGGTTAAAGGTACACAATCCGATTCAATGGTCCCCATATCATCTGATTCCAACAACAACAACAACATTTCATCAAGACTATTTAGTTATCACAATCAATTACCCAAAATTAATGCTAACCACTGTCAAATCTAGTATAAAATTAAAGGTTGCCATGACTATGAGTTTTCAGAATCGACTAATCGACCATTATAGTCAATAGTAGGTCGATTAATTGTTAATATGTGCGCCCTATTTTACATCCAGGTAAACAAGTGATAAATGCGAAATTACAGTGACTTCTTTACATCCATTCTGAAGACAGTCATAAACTGTCAGTGCTCCATGTTTTATATCGCACACAACAAGGAATACTCATGCTCTCATAGTCCCATTCTTCCGATGTAGTTATAAACATGCCCTTACTATTAATATATACTGCCCATAATTGCCGATGTTTCCGCATACTACACACATGACGTGACAGTAACTGAGCAAAATTGCATGAAGTAAAGCTAATCTCAGTCCTGATTCGCAAGCCACCGATACTTATTTCGCAGATCACGTGCTTTGCATTAAGTCATGGAAACTGCGGCGAAAGGCATGCACCTACACTGAAGTTAACGAGGAGATAGGTAGACAGTGGAGCTTTTGTGGGGGACACTGGGGGTGACGGGGATGCAGTCATAATTACTGCCGAGTATAACTTGGACATTTTCAATACAGAATTGCAAGAAATTATGAAGCAAATTAATAGTTTATATACGTAACTGGCAACCACTTCGGAAAATGTATATAGCACCAAACGAGAATACATGTAATTGTAAATATTAGCAGCCTCCCCAGGCCTGCCCACGGCCTAACACGCTGATGAGAAACGCCCACACACCAGTGATGACTCTGTGAAACGTCAGCGCCAACCTCAAAGATAAAGGAAGCCGCCGGCCAGCCACGTAGTCTGAGAACATGTCACACACAGAATTCTTTGAAGATGACCGCCAAACGTTGGCTGCGACATCAAAGGCAAAGGACGCCGCATCGGAATTGTGCTGCATACACAGTTAACTGTTACTTCCAGACATGGCATCAGAGTATAGTACTGCTTACATATGCAAGTTACACAACCATACCCACCCCCCCCCCCCTTTGGTCGATTAATCGACAAAAGTAAATAAGCGTCTGCTACCTCACCTGTCGAAGGTTAGTCGATTAATCAAATAATCGTGGCAAGCCTAATAAAATTTTCCAAAAACGTGTTATATGTCAACATTTTGTTCAACACAATTTGGTCTTGAGAGTTATGTTGGTTGGCTCGTCGAATATTTGCTAGGCCGCCAAACATTCCAGTTAAAGAAAAATAACATCAAAATCTGCATAACTGTGAGCTGTGGGTTCCTTGACTCGAATAAATTATTTTTAACACGAAGCCAAAGAAATAGTATTTTAGGAGTGTTAATTCGGATTATGTATCTTTAAAAATAAATTAAATGAAAGTGTCAATGACACAGTAGCTCAACTTGGGAAGGAGTTAATTTTTTCTGAGCGATGAATAGAATGATAAAAAAGAAGGAAAGTAAACTACAGGTCACCCCGAAGATCCATATGAAGTTTGGTGATGATCAGATGAGAGATGTGGTAAGTAGGGTGTGTGCCAAAGGATTTAGTCATACAAAGAGTAATTTCCAAGATGGTCGCTGGCGGCCATATTTTTCAACGAATTTCGGTCAAAATAGGAGGCTCCTTCTAGAGGTCACTCCGAAGATCCTTATGAAGTTTGGTGATGATCGGATGAGAGATGTGGTAAGTAGGGTGCGGTGCGCCAAAGGATTTAGTCAAAGAGTAAATTCCAAGATTGCCACTGGTGGCCATGTTTTTCAACAAATTTGGGTGAAAATAGGAGGCTCCCATCTAGAGGTCAACCCAAAGATCCATATGAAGTTTGGTGATCATCAGATGAGGGATGTGGTCAGTAGGGTGTGCCAAAGGATTTAGTCATGCAGAGTAAAATCCAAGAGGGTTGCCGGCAGCTATGCTTTTCATCGAAAAAATTTCAAATTTGATAGCTCCCATCTAGAGGTGATTCTATACATGCTTGTAAATTTTGAAATCAATTCTCCAATAAATGCGGGCTGCAGGGTGTGCCAATGGATTCAATTTGAAATCCAAGATGACTGCTGATGGCCATGTTTTTTAATAAATTTTTGTTACCCCGAAAATCCATATGAAGTTTGGTGACGATAGGATGAGAGATGTGGCCTGTAGGGTGTGCCGAAGGATTTAGTCATACAAAGAGTAAATTACAAGAAGGCCGCTGGTAAGTAGGGTGCGGTGCACCAAAGGATTTAGTCAAAGAGTAAATTCCAAGATTGCCACTGGTGGCCATGTTTAAAAAAAAAATTCGGTCACAATAGGAGGCTCCCATCTAGAGGTCACCCCGAAGAACAATACAAAGTTTGGTGATGATCGGATGAGGGATGTGGTCTGTAGGGTGTGCCAAAGGATTTAGTCATGCAAAGATTAAAATTCAACATGGCTCCTGGTGGCCATGTTTTTCAATGAAAATTATTCAAATTCAATAGCTCTCATCTACAGGTGATCACAGTAATGGCCTGCAAAATTTAATGAAAGTGTCAATGACACTGTAGCTCAACTTGGGAATGAGTTAATTTTTTGCTGTGCAATGAATAGAACTAACAAGGTCGTGATAAAATTTCAGTTCATTAGAAATTACAGGGCAACAGATGGACAATGGATATTCATTCAACAAGATATGGATGCAGTTCAAGATATATTCTTTTCACTCACTTTTTCTTTTCCTCTTCTTCAAATGTCTTTGTTGGCTGTGTCGACCCAAACTGTTCATCCAAGTGGATCTGATGTAGACATTGCTCTTCTGACACTGTGAAAAATGTTTATGGTTAAGGTTAAATTATGTATCAATTTAATTAAGTTCCAATGAAGCATATATTTCAATTCCACACCTTTTCAAGAAAGGGATAATAATTCAAGGTTTTATTTTTAAATCAGTAATAAACGTTCAATGTTCAATCAAGCCTTGAAATAGTGTGCCTGTCATTTGCAGAATGAGGCCCCAGATGGTGAATTTAGTGTCACCAAATTTACCCTCTGAGAACGTCATTCTGCTTAGGTCTCAACTGCTATGGGAGACCAAGGATCAGATTGAAGTTCCCCAGTTGAAGTTGGTGATGTTCCCCCATTAGCCACCTCAATTATGCATTTTATCTTCTGCAAATTAGGGGATATAGTAACTGAACAGAAGGGAAAAATTACCAAAAATAATTTTAATTTGAGGCTATAGATACTTCCCAGAAGATGAGGCTTAAGCAGAATAAGGCCCCCAGAGGGTGAATTTGTGCAGGGTAGCATCACTAAATTCAGCCTCTGGAGACCTCATTCTACAAATGACAGATACGCCATTTAAAGGCTCGTTTTAAATAAAGGGGAAGGTAGTTCAAACATTAAAACCTGGATAATCCCTGCATGTCCTTTGAATTAATTACAGGGTTTCTGCTAGTGGTTGGGGAAATGGCACACCTGTAGCCGCTATAGTCCATTAACAATCTGCCAATATCTAATTCTAATAGTATTTAGTAAATCAGTCGATAATTTAAGCCAAGTTCTGAATCTACGGTAAGTAGATAAGGTCAAGGAATCATAATTGTGCTTTATTTTTTAACAATTTGCAGGGTTAGTAATGTAAGGGTGTTGTCATTTGGCACTGCATATAAACATTGCTATTGTATTGGTATGTAAACTATTTCTATGTCCGACTTGACTACATTCATGACAACATGTTATAATATTCCTGATCATCCTTCAGTGACTAACATCTGGGACCTCGTCCAGGGACCAGCCTAGAGGGCAACTTGTGACACTTCCCTCTATTGTTGTCGTCCCAGGGAGAAGTGACTTCTCTCTCATCTCCCAGTATGCATATGATCTAAAAGCATATTTATTGATTATAATGTTGTACTCACAACAATGGTTTTATTAATGAGCTCTTGTGTTGCATAATACTAATATTGGATCATAGAAGGGTGTAAATTGAACTTCAGCTATTCTTAGTTCTCCCTGATAATAGTCCACTTCGCCCTAATAACCAAATAGGGAGAAAATAACCAGACAGGGAGAAGAGACTTCTCCCAATTTCAAATCTATAGGCTAGTGCCTGACCTTGTCCACGTAAGGCCTATATAAAAATATTTCTTGATTACATCCCCTCCTGATCCTATTTTAAGTCCCCCTTCAATTATTTTTTTATTTGGATATCTTTTATGTAAACTTTTGCCTTAAAGATATATTATGTACTTATTCGGGTGCGTGAAACTAGTAAGTTAGTATTCAGGCACTATGCCAACTGGAGGAATATAGCATTCTAGTGACATCGCCGAAAATTTCAAACAAATCAACCTTACCATCCATAGAAAACATCGTCTGAACTACGCCTAATTGTAAATATTTACTTCTCAATTTGGGACACAATTATCTGCGATAAGCTAACGAAAACGATTTCGCCATCGAGAGTCACTGTATATATAAGAATAGCGGTGTTTGTTGTTTGTAAAAATTACTACTTTGAGCAAGATTATTCTCAATTTTTATTAGATCATCCTACCGGAGTGTTTCACATCACTTTAAAAGTCAAATTACATTTCAGTGAACCATTAATCAGTCTATTTTGATCAAATTGGACAATCTAAATCACATTGTATTACATAAGATAGGATACAGCTTCAATATCTAGAACTGTCCACGACCATTCATGTTAGGAAGAATAAAATATAAAAAATAAAATTCGCCCTCCAGCCTCATTTTTATGAAAAAGTTGAATGTAAATCTATCAATTTACTTATATTGGCCTAATAATAAATCCGAACCATTTAGAACTGTGTTATTTGAGAACGTAATCTCAACATAACCCAGCAGATTCAATCATGTAGCTTTTAAATCTTTCAGAATAAGGCAATAATTAACAATGTCTGTAACCCTGTAAAGCATTCTTTTCCCGCAAATTGAAGTGATCATTTATTACTCCGTTGGTTTTATATAGTGGCAAATACATCTATAGATGATGTAGGCATTAATCTGTGGATTGGGTAGGGGAATATGTCAGAGGTTAAATTTGGGTGAGGGGAAAGGGACCGCAAAAGGGACCAGCTGCCCCTATAGCAGAAACCCTGTAATTATCAATATCATGATCATGAAAAGTTGATGAAAATATACACTTGGGCTCCAATTAATAGTGTAGGCACGTTTATTAATTTTCAGCCCAAATTACCCCCTGCACGCACCTTATTAGGGTCTGCATGTTTATTATTTTCCAATATTTAATTTGGAGGTTATATTTAAAGTTCTTAATATTGTTCCAAGTTGTCCACTATTATGTGGGATTTTTGTGACAAAAACCATGTACTAGTACATCTTGTAAGACCTGTTTTAGTTGAATTTAAGTCATCTCAGTCTAGAATAGATATTAAATTGTTGATTAAAGTGAGACTAAATTCCACCCTGCACTATTATTTGGGTCTGCACTTTTATTAATTTGTGTCAGGATTCCTCCCTGCACATTTATTTTGGTCTGCACTTTTATTTGGAGCCCAAGAGTACACTGATTAAACTCCATGACACTCCATTCATACGATAGAGTTAATAGAATTATACTGTGATTCAACAAGATGACATCACAATCATACCAAAGAAAGCTATGAGAATTATTCACTGATTTAACTTCTAGTCAGTTAAGCAAATTAAATATTCATTCAACTCAATGATACCCTGTCTATACTAAAAAAAGTTGAGTAAAATATACAAACTTCCAGAGCATTCATTCTCAACCAGAGTCCTGTACCTCTCGTAGCAAGATGTTGTTTCTGTTTCTTCTTCAAATGAAGTCAATCTGAAAAGTAACAAACGAGAATTCAGACCTCTATAATAATATTTTGCGCCTATCCCCGATAGGGCCCTAAGCGCTTCACATTATTACCCCAGCTGTTGAGTAATGCCGAGTCTTCTGCATGCATTTTTATAGGCACTTCACAAGAGCGGCTTACACATACCCAATAACCAGGTCCCTATTTCTCATCTAGGTAAGACGAAGCGAGCACAGTACAAGTGACCTTGACCAAGGGTCACAACCTGGAGCGAGATTTGAAACAGCGTGTGGCTATATATAGCACACACCGCTTAATCCGGGCAAGCCACTGTCGTGGAGACGATAGTCCACCGGCGGGGCGCGAACTCATGTCGGTGCGTTGACACCATTACAAGTCCGACACTCTAACCACCGGGCTACCACTTCCACTAGGGTTAAGGTGGCCATGACTCTTGGAATGTGCATTTCCCCATTGATATAATTTTAATATTATTAGGACATGATAATTATGATTAAAATAAAAAATATTTTGCGATAAGAATTTTTTTTTAATTTTTACTATTGAAAAAACATAGTCGTACAAAACGACGTACTTTATCGCACAGGGTTATAGATGCGTAAACTTAAACCAAAATTTGGGTGCAAACATAATCATGTTTGATCACGAGATCTTTCACTCGTATATATCACTACATCATACCGCATGACATTTCAGATACGTAAGCTATACACTGATATTGCGAAGTACTTAGACGAAAATAAAACATAATTATAAAGTACAAGTATTTTGGCAGTATTGCTATTTAGTTAGCGAATGGGGATAATTTGAAGAGCAGAATCATAGGAACTATATCTTTGGCCGGGGGATGCGCGCAGTTATACTGCGTTAAACATTCTTTCCAATAATTTCTTTGCCGAAGACAGTCGCTTGTGTTGACACAGGTATAATTCGTTCATAATTTTTACGGCATGGTTCGAAATTCGAAGGCCTTTTCTTTCACATTCATTGATAAATCGTTATGGTGCACGCTTATATCATGGCATTCATTTGCAACACAATTGATTTTGTCCATGCCCACTGCGCGCTGTCTTTGTCAATCGGCGGCATGTGAGTTCGGTTTGTCGGTACTTACGTCCTGATTGCGGCGTGCGTTGCTTTGTCCGATTTTACAACACTAATGTATATGTCGCTACCGGACAAACGGTCATCCTATATATATTGCAGGGACGTGAAACACTCTGGTAGTGTGATATTATTGCACCGGAGATCAATGTTTAAAGTAGTTTCTTTCACGCTTAGTAATCCACATTTACTATGTCCACACGTCATTCTTATTTATGAATTACCTGCGAAATTATTATACCCCCACTTTCAAAGCAAATGGGAGGATATACTGGATTGTCTGCGTCTGTCTGTCCGTCCGTCCGTCCCACTTTCTCCCTCCGTCCGCCCGTCCGACCTCATAACTCGAACAACTATGAACCGATTTCAATAATTTCTTGTATGCAATCTCCTTAGGATTGCCTCTCCGCATGAGGCTAATTGCGGCGCGGTCCGACTTTCTTTTTTTTTTAAGTTACGACTTACTTTTCTACTTATTTTGACTTAGAAAATTCTGTCCGACTGCATAACTTTAACAAATATGAACCGCTTTCAATAAATTTTGGTATACATGCTTCTTACAACACCCTCTCTAAATTATGCGGCTCAGGGTTGGCTCGGACTGTTTTCCCTAACGTGACACTTTCATTTTCGACTTATTTTGACTTCAAATATTTTGGGAATGTTTGTTCTACTTATTTTGACTTCGAACATTCTGTCAGACTTCATATCTTTAACAAATATGAACCGCTCTCAATACATTTTGGCATACATGCTTCTTACAACACCCTCTCTAAATGATGCGGCTCAGGGTTGGCTCGGACTGTTTTCCCTAACGTGACACTTCATTTTCGACTTATTTTGACTTCAAATATTTTGGGAATGTTTTTTTTTTTTTTTTTTTTTTTTTTTTGGCGATATCTTTCCAGCCAATTTTTATTTTTATACTGGCTATTACTATTAATATACACCAGGATCGAGTAGATCCATCCCGAGTATGGGATTGTTCAATTTAGATTAATGTTTCTGAGGTAAACATTTTATGTTCAATAATTATTTTGCTCTACACGAGTTTGTTTTTACTGATACTATCCTACTACTTACACGTACATATATTTATTCAAAATTGCGTATCTGTTTAAATAACACGCAATTCAGTACTTTCAATTTTCAAGGTATGCAGCAACTTTCTGATACATGTATATTATAAGTTATGGCTACATGTATATATTTCGTAATATTTTAGTATATATCCACGTGCGTATTCTATTCTAACCTTGAATATGGCGAACTGAATTTCATTGCTTTAATTTTTCAAGGTATGCAGTGACTTCCTGCTACATGCATATATTGGGTAATTTCTCAGTGATATATTACGCGATTATAAATTATCTACAACTACGTCAGTATTCTATTTTATATTGCCGCGAAATTCGTTACTTTCAATTTTCAAGGCATGCAGCATCTTCCTGCTACAGGTATATATTAACGTCATTTCTACATTTCTCTATTAAGTAATTATTAAGGATATACCACTAATTGTCAGTATTCTATTCAAGAGTTGAGTATATGGTAACACGAACTTCATTCCTTTCAATTTTCAAGGTATGCAGCAACTTCCTGCTACATGCATATAGTACGTAATTTGTTTTGTTTTTTCATTGTTGACTATATGCAATTGGTCAATTATGTAATTTTTCAATTTTACTTATGTAGCACGATGTTCATGTGCGACTATCCAACTTCAAACTTTACACTTCGAGAGATCACACAATGCACTCATGCGTGGTTTCCACTTCGGTGGCATGCATAGTAATTTATCATTTACTCAACCCACCGTTATTTGTGTGGCCATCATATTAGTATTTCTGTTATGATCTACCGAGAGCCAGATGATGCCGCTTCGGCGTGTTGAATATTTTAATCTGGTGTCAACATGCTATTATCTATAGGCACCTTCGTCCCCTCGGGGGCGTCTTTGGCAGCTTCGCGGGTCGAAAGACCCCCGTCTGCTCAAATCACTTTAATGGGTGGAGTATTATATACCGACTGTTTTATTATGGTGCCAACATGCTATTTACTTATCTTCGTCCCCTCGGGGGCGTCTTTGGCAGCTTCGCGGGTCGACCAACCCCCGTCTGCTCATATATATTATGTTTACGGCTGATGGTCTCTCGATGCTGATGATCTCTCTGAACCTGTAGCGTCTGGTTTCATATATTAAATTTTGAGAGTTCACGTCATGCACGCTTGCATGGTTTCCACCACTGTGGCATGCTTGTTATTTTAGTTTTATTCTATACTCGGCCCACCAGTGTTTGTGCGGACCGCTTAACATAATTTCTACTATTATTTGTATATCTTTACCAGGAAACAAGGGTAGCTTTTCCTGGTATGCTGTGATCTCTCGGAGCATAATATAATTTACGTTTTCGGGTTCCACATATAACCCCATTCTTTCATCACCTCGGACATATAGCGGACCGTACCATACCTTTTACAGTTTAACTTATATAAATCTGTACTTCCATGTCTCGCTTTGACAGCTCCCCCAATTGTTGCTGTCGGTACGCTGTCCTATAATATGCAGCCTTGTTGCTCTTCCCTTGTAAATTGATCGTTTATCGTATATAGTTCCTGATAATATTCAGTGGTTTCTTATATAGATAATATCGTGCCGCTCAATACTTTATCCGTTTCACAGGACTCTGAAGTTATTACAACCTTATATATACTACTGATCAAACTTATATTCTTTATTTGTAACATAACGAAACAAACCTCCCGATAATCTCACAACATTCACTTCAACACAATAATAGTTTACTACAATATTATTAATGATATTAATATTACTCTGCCATCCACAAATAACTTCATCTGAATCACTAATTCTGGTCGTTTTGATTTACTAGAAATCATTTCAGCAGACATCGCGAGCACTCACGGGATTGCTATCCCAATGAATACACCAAACACTATCGGAAAGCTGCTTTTCTGAAAACACTGACCTATAGGACCCAGCACTTTCACGTCATATCTGATCCGTCCATTAATATCTCCACCATTTCCCGGCTATCTCCATCGCAAGCTTTCATATGACGTCCTGTGAGTTGCCAGCTTCCAATCAGAGTTCATTGTGTCTCCCTATATAACGCGCAGTGTTCTCTCCGTGACGCGCCAAACTTCGTGAGCCGCCATCGTATCCTGAATCGGGTCGCGTGTGCTATCAATAGGTCTCGATGTGTTGTCAACAGGTTACACCATGGTCGTCGACTATATACATCTTGTTTCCATGTGACAGTCCTGTGCTCGGACCCGCAATTTCGGTCTGTCTATACTGTGGCATCCTATTTCCCCAAACGTGTTCTTTCTCATTT
Source organism: Siphonodentalium dalli (assembly GCA_032622095.1). Classification (NCBI taxonomy): domain Eukaryota; kingdom Metazoa; phylum Mollusca; class Scaphopoda; order Gadilida; family Siphonodentaliidae; genus Siphonodentalium; species Siphonodentalium dalli. The sequence continues at coordinate 40,373,722 of CP136066.1, read as the reverse complement.
TGTTCACCGAAATATGGCCGGATAATTTTATGATCATTTGAGTATCACGAAATTTGGCCGTATTATCACTTTCTTTAGAGTTATCCTATCTTCATACTCCATTTTGTCCGCGACCGCCTGTTTGACGCTGTTAATGTTCTGGGCCACACATTATTGCACGTCTCACGAAATAACAAACTTCGACAATTGATATCTGATCACTCTGGGCGTTACGCGGCGGGTTCCTCAATTCGATTAAACTATTTTACCCTAAACGCCAAAGACATTGTACTCTAGTAGCGTTAACTCGGATAATTAACCCGTACATATGTATTATCGGTACATTGCAGGACACGGTAATCCATGTTCCGGCTCTTTTTCTTTAAAATGATTCTTCAAATCCAAATATGACTTCGGGTATCAAAGTTATCTCCCATGATCCTGTTTCAACCGTGTCACGTTCAGACTGAATCTCAAGTTTTCAACTAAACCATCATTTTAATTGTACTGGTCATGCCCTTCCAATAAGCGGCTGCCTCTATTAGCTTATATCGGGCATGTCACTTTCGAAACTATTATCTTCATTTAAATTATATAATGCATGTCACTTGAAGATTGCCTCTTAGTTAGTTATGCCGCTTACTTCTTTCCCTATCCGCTCGATACTGCGTGGTCTCATTTTCCTTTCAGCAATCGTCTGCACATGCCACTGAACGACAGGGGTCCATCTCCTTCAGTCGTGTACTACACTAGGAGCGCGGGTATCGACGGATGGATGACCATCATGCCGAGCCCGGTTGCTGCTGCCATCACTCGCGCGTCTAAGATCGTTCATCAGGGACAGCAGCCAGAGGGGACGCCTTCCACGCCACACCTGCGGCTATCGCGCGCCTAGTCATGCGGCGACAGTTCCACTTCCACGATACAAACCAACGGCCTCTATTTATTCACGCCACCGGTGTATACTGTTGGGCCAATATTAGAAATATGTGATTTTATAAACCCATAATTATTTTGTCCGGTTATTTTGGGACGCGTTAAAGTTGTACTGCGACCCCGAGTCAGGTACAAGCTGTAGTTGGAATGTCCAAGTTCGTGAAGTTATATTGACTATGCCGATGTTTTTTGAGAAGAGTTAATGTTTTAGGATATTGTATAGGAAGGCTATTCTTGCAGTGTCAAATTGAGCTATAGTGATGGAATATCTCCCATTTCGGGTTTTCGTGGGGTGTGTATTCGCTTGATGTCGTCGCAGTATGTAACTATTATGACCGCGTTAATTGCGTTCAATGTTAATTGTGAACAATGGCTGGGCCATGCACACTTGAAGATTTTATGGCGGGAACCCAAATTTTTATCTGGATTTAGAAGCTATCTGGTTTGGTGAATGAAAAACCTGCAGTGATAAGACGTAGTTTTTGTAAAATAATTTGAAGGATTAGTCGCTTTAATGGAATTCTGAGGCATGTAACCATTATATTTTATATTTATATTAATTGCTAATATGATCTTGGCGGCGTTGTCATTTCTGACTATGGTTTTCGTGTTTTAATATGCTTTGGGTATCGGTGGGGGAGAGGGTTTCATTTCAATGCTGGCGAGGCTTACATTCCTATAGTGTGGATCCGTCTCGGGCCCAGTTGCGTCTCAAACCATTCTGATATTACCGCCGGTTCCCTTCAGATGGAGATGTACGTTTTGTATAAACACAGCCCAATGTGGCAAGAGATTTTCTGTGGATCTATCTGTCGAAAAATCTTGAATTTCACATATCACCTTTATTGTATGTATAATCTGAGCAGTTATTCATTGACAACAAAACTATGGATTTTAATACATTTTAGAGGTTGAAAATATTATTTTCTTTGTTGTCCCTTTCGGTACCAAGAACTGATAGAATAATTGATAATTTCACACAAAACTCCAATCACCAAACAGCTTATTGTCTTGGCTCTATGGGAGGATGCTTCATTTGTACCATAATATGGAATTAGATTTTTAATTGCATACTATAGTGTCATACCCCCATATAACATAATGTAAAATAAAGCAGTCGGAAATATTCCAGCCCAATAGAAACAACTGTTGATATCCAGTGTGGTCCACTCAAGCCTGGAGCAATCAACTAAAATTAGCTCAGTGTTAAGAGAGATGGTGGTCCTCTTTAACTCGGTTATGAAACCATGACCCAGAATTCAGCTAAGCCCAATTTTTCATTGAATAACATGAATCGCATGGGAATTTTCAAATATAGAAAATTATTTGTGGGTAGTTGTCTTTCTAAGTGCAAATAATCATCAAATTTCATGAATCAAGAAAAATTAAGTCCCTTATGATCTTCAGATACCGGTATGATATCATGGATATATGATCTGAAATTTTGAAACAAATAGAATTTACGGAAGTTCTTGGTACCTGAAATGCTGAAATTATTAATATTTCCCATTCCATAAAAGTGAAGTAATTGAGATTATAATAACTAATTGTTCGCTGGTTCTTAAATATCTTATCACAATAATCTTTTACGACAAAAATTTTTCACCCGTCGTGTTGCCCCCTCCCACCCCCTCCGGGGGAATCAGTTTGGTCTGTTCAAAATTAGCTTCCTGATCTTTACTTGCCCAACCAATATATGAGGGGGGCACAAATTTCCACAGTAACGTTCTTTGCGACCATGTAGCTATAGTCCGTGGTGGTTTTCAAATGCGTTTTAGCATACATTCGACGTATGACCCATTGATGCCGTCTACGCATGAGCGAGGTTGTATCTCTGGGTTTTGTGATAAAACTTTCACCCGCCGTGTTGCCCCCCCCCCCCCCCCCCCCTGCGGGAATTGGTCTTTTCAAAATTAGCTTCCCAACCTTTAATTGCACTGCCAATATATGTGGGGGGGGGCACAATTTTCACCTTAACGTTCTTTGCCATAATGTGGCTATAGTCAGTGGCGGTATTCACATGCAATTTAGCCTCCATTCGAACATATGACCCATTGATGCCACCCTCGCATGAGCGGGGTTGTATCTGAGTTTATATCACCCTGTTCCCAGTCTTTTGGGTTGTCACGGTCCACACACTTAGTGGTACAAATTTCTGTTCCCACGGTCGGTCTGGGTTTTACTGACTCCCATATCGGTGTGGTGGTATTCAAATGCGTTTATGGCAGACATTCGACGTGTGACCCATTTGATGCCGCCTTCGTTTGAACGAGGTGGTGTCTCTGGATTTCGAGGAAAAGCTTCGCTTGAGACTGTGCCCTTTGGGGAAGGTCGGAGTTGCGGATGTTTCAGTCTTTTTGGGTCGTAGTTCCAGTTAGCTATGTAGCACACATTTCTGTCCCCATACTGTGCGGCTGCCTTTGGCAGGGGTTCCAACGCCAGTAATTTTCACGACTTTTCATTCATTTCAACGAATCGGCATCCATGTGCAATGACTTTAATTCGGTGTTTGTTCCAGACACTATCATCCCGGCCGGCTCAATTTTTTTTGGCGGGGCCAAAGAGTACGGCAAAAACGCCACTCTTTGGCTATGGCGGTTATTGTGCCTCAAAAATTGTCACCCACATGTTTATTGGTTACTACTACATTTATTGTATCGGCTTCCTGTAAATAATTATGATTTTCTAAACAGGTAGCTATAAAACGCATTCCAGTTGTTGTCTTTCACTCTAACCCTGTGGGATAAAACATAGTCGTACAAAACGACGTACTTTATCGCACAGGGTTATAGATGCGTAAACTTAAACCAAAATTTGGGTGCAAACATAATCATGTTTGATCACGAGATCTTTCACTCGTATATATCACTACATCATACCGCATGACATTTCAGATACGTAAGCTATACACTGATATTGCGAAGTACTTAGACGAAAATAAAACATAATTATAAAGTACAAGTATTTTGGCAGTATTGCTATTTAGTTAGCGAATGGGGATAATTTGAAGAGCAGAATCATAGGAACTATATCTTTGGCCGGGGGATGCGCGCAGTTATACTGCGTTAAACATTCTTTCCAATAATTTCTTTGCCGAAGACAGTCGCTTGTGTTGACAACCCTCCCTCCCTCCCTGTTTTTTGTTTTGGGACATACGCATTCGATAGATGTCTCCCCTTTCGGCCTACATCTGTATATAGGCGGTTATTGTGCCTCAAAAATTGTCACCCACATGTTTATTGGTTACTACTACATTTATTGTATCGGCTTCCTGTAAATAATTATGATTTTCTAAACAGGTAGCTATAAAACGCATTCCAGTTGTTGTCTTTCACTCTAACCCTGTGGGATAAATAAACATGCGAATGTCTGCAAACATCACCTATACAAGGACTCTTCCAATTGGCAGAGCCCACAGTGTAACCTGGCAACACAGAAGAGATGACCAATGACAAAGACAGAGACATTGTGTGTTTATTAAACATTGTGGTCAAAATCAGAGTATGTTAGTCAGAAAAATTACACAGGGGGCCAACATCACTAAATTCACCCTCTGGGGACCTCTTTCTGCTTAGGAAATCTTTTTGATCAAATTAACAAGTTTTTGTTTGGCAGATGACATAATGCATAATTGAGGTGGCCGTGCCCAATGCGTGTATATCACTATTCTCACCATCTGGCCAAGCCTTGAAATAGGGTGTCTGTCATTTGCAGAATGAGGTCCCCAGAGGGTGAATTTAGTGATGCTACCTAGAGATGGGCGGTTGTGAAAATTTGCCTCGGTTTCGGTTTCGGTTTTGGAAAAAGAGTTGAGTCTCGGTTTCGGTTTTTATTAATAAAAATGACTAATGTGAACAAAATCTAATTATGCTTCACCATATTACAAAGAAACCACACCAATTTTATCACCATAACTTGTGAGGTACATGTCCTTTTATAATTGTAAATTATGTATCATATTGTTATTATTACTATTATATTGTTAATGTCCATGTCGAGTGGCAGTGCTAGAATGCAAGTGAGTGACTGTGAGTCTGTGTATTGTGAATGACTGCAGTTCAGCATCATATGATCATAAGTGTGAAATAATATAAGGCCAAAGCGAAAAATAGGCATGTTTCCACTCCCCCGCCCGCCCCACCTCAAAATTGGGGTTATTATGAGTGAGAACTCGGGTTTACCTCCTCATAATTTGGGTTGTTTGTTTGTTTCAAATCACAACCCAAATCATTAGAATATAAGTAAGGAAGAACATTCAATTTCCAAGAACATGTTTTGTTTGTAGGCCTACCTGTACAAATTCTATAGTGATTTAATAGGTTGGGATTTCGTCAGTTTGATTACAATTGCATGGAGCAACATTTATACCAGTGCGGACTTGTAACAACGTCAACACAACCAAACCTAATGCGAACCATGCCAACATTATGCCTGCTTTGTGTGCTTTGTCGCGTCGCTGTCAAAACGTCAATAACTTTCGCGTGAAAATGCGCGTGCCAATATGACGTCGCTTTGGATACAACATATGACGTAACCTAACAGTTTACAGAACATGCTTCTACTAATTTACTAAACTAAAAAAAAGTTTATTTAGTTATATGATAAACATTCAAGATATTTACGATATGAATTATGTTGTTTTCGTGAGGTGGCTAAGGAAAATTTGCAGTTTTACGTAAATTTCCGACATTTCCCAAATGGCATAGCAACCCGAGTCCGGTCGACAATATTTATGATTTAAGTAATGATTATTGTTCAAAGAATAAAGCATGTAATGCCTTAACGCAATGAATACTGTTATGTTGGCTATATGAAAAGTAACATTTTGTAGTTTTAATTTAATTGCAATGACGTTTCAAGATGGCGGTCCCTCAAATTCAAGATGGCGGCGCCCCTAATTCAAGATGGCGGCGCCCATGTTCGAAAGCGAACTTAGTATAAGGACGACCTGCGCATATGCTGCGCAACATATGCGCGGCTGGGCTGCGCCCAGCTGGTCGTCCTTAAAAAAAGTTTTTCAAGTTTCATAAAATTATTGTTTTAATTGTTTCTAATTAAATTCTGCAGTATATATCTGAATTTTAATCCTTTTTAAGACGTTTGAAAATTAAAATAATGAAATAAGTTTGGAAACATAATGTAAGATCCGCAGTCGGAAATCCAAAATGGCCGACAATTTAAGAAAAATATTTTTAGACAATTATTTATATGAAAGATCTGCATTTTACCAATGTATTAACTAATTTAAACATGAAAGTATGACAACCTGACATTACAATAAAGATTATGTGTACTTTAGATTGTTTTATTAGTTTTGTTAATAGTTAAAATTGCCGTTTTTGCTGAATGAATCGCCTATTTTTCAAGGTAAAAACGTAATTCATTAAAACAAACGGCGTGATTATAAACTCCCACAGGCCCCAGCGTGCCTCAGTGACAGTTTAGACCACATGCATATGTGTCATTTCTGTTATTGTATTTATAGCACAATGATGATAAGCTTGTAGTTAGAGATTTAATTATATATCACAATTTTTGTTTTGTTTTTTTGACAGTCAAAATTTTCCTCAATTAAAAAACCTAGCTATTTTCGTAGTAAACTGTCGCAACTAAAGTCTAAATCGGCTGCTGCATTGTGTAGCTCGTCACATATGCTCCAGCTATAACAGAACTAGACCCTAATTTACTCTTACAAGTTTTTAAAATGAGAAAGACAGTAGAAAGATTTATCAGATCATCATCGTTGGAATACTGTCTCAGAAAACCAATATTGAATATAGCAGGTTGTGGGCCATTTTTCAATTGGATTATTGCAAAAAATCCTTATTTGGAGTTATTTCCCTTGGGTTACAAGGAGTTATGCCCCTTAATTGTCGTGAATATTCTTCGGCAAAATATTCACCCGCAATTCTTTGGCTAATCACATACATACAGTCATACATGTCCTTGATATTTGAAACATTATTTCATAAGAAGAAGACTATTCATTGTATCATACTTTTCCACAATAAAATCAGTTTTCTCATAAATTCAGGTGTAAAATTAGCTTGGCAACGAAAGAGTTAAGAAAGACAAAACAATTCTTGTCTCTACGTTTGACAAATTTACTTTTAAAGACAACTTTGAAATTAAAACAGTTGATGATAAAGGTCGGTCATTTGTCACGAAGGCATACTGCAAACTATGTCGAGGAAATGCATCAACATTAATCTCTCGCCTAAACAAAATAGTAGTAATTTTACTAATTTAGTAAAATATTTATGTCACTGTCAGTTAGCAGTTTTGGAATAGCCAATTTTAGGTTAATTTGGATTCTATAAACAAATGTAGGCCCCCAACGAACAAAAGCAGCCTTGTAAATTCTTTTGCGGGGCCTCCTTGGCAGCCTCGCACTGATTTTGATAATGCGAGGCCTGTATTAATGTACGTCAACTAACGACATGCCCAAATATACCGGCAAAATAATGCTACACAATATTTACGCGAACGCAATCGCAAAGAATACATCTGTCCCAAAACTTCCAACGGTGTCTGAAAAGAACGGACTGTAACAACCGGATGATATAAGCCTACGGTAATTTACCGAACGGAAGCCTGAGTGTATATTTACCGGAAGATCTAAAACAATTTTGCCAACATCCGGGAAATAGTGTCACAGGGACCAGCCTAGACCAGATTTTCAGGGCGAAATGACTTCGCCCTACTATAAAAATAAGGCGAAGTGGCCGTTCTATAGGGCGAAGTGAGTCTACAAAATTTAAATCGATCAGTACTACGACAGGAATCGCTACTAGTATAGAACGAAAATAGGAGAGATGACATAATTATGTCAATTAAACTTATGAAACAATGGTTGAAATATGGAGTCATTATGTTCACTTCATGACCCTAATAACTATTAATAATACCCAAACATAATTGTGAGAGGATAGCAGCATTTTATATCGTAATTGTGGGAGAATGACAGGATTTTATTTCATATTTTTCGGGTTTTTAAAAATGCCAACAATATATCAAACCGAAACGAAACGAAATCATGAACACTTTTACTGCGCTCTGTTAGTAATCCCGTTTGAAATTTTAATATGCTTCACAAATGAATTTGTTTTAAAATTTCTTTAACCAAACTCCATAGAGGGAGTGATGAATTGACACATTGTGAGAGGTGTGAGTTGTAATCTTCATTGTAAGGTGTGGTAATCACGGTAATCTAAAAATAACAACAACCAGATTAACACTTGAGGTCCGACGATGTTTTCACAGGTGCCAGTAATCAGACTCCGTTGTCAACATGCTTCCAGATTTTTAGCAATACAGGTGTTAATTGTTTTATAACACCCTGATAGTGGAGTATTGTGTGCAATCACAGTTGACAGTTGTAAATTATCATAAATTATTTGGGGCATTTTGCCGATTTTCGTCAGTCAACTTTGGAATTTTCAGGGCGACTTGAACTTTGCCCGACTGCAAAAATAAGGCGAAGCGGACGGCGCTAGGGCGAAGAAGTCGCCCACGTCGCCCTCTCGGCTGGTCCCTGTAGTGTCAACATGTCGTCCCAAACAAGTGCCAGCAGTTTTTTAAATGCATACACATGGCGCAAGGCAGAAACAAAATGACAAAGGTTCCCCACTGCAACACCTTTTTTCAAGTCTATGAAAAGAATCACCCCAAAGGCCTTGACGCCCAATTATGTGGAAAGTTATTCTACACTGTTGTAAATATTGAAACTAGTTGTTTTATTGAATATTAATGAACATATGTACAATTTGCACATGTAGATTAAATACAAGGCACTGAAATTCAGTACATACATTGTTAGCCTTCACAATAAGTTCATAAATGACATAATTATTAGAAAGATAGCACAAATATGATATTTGAATTTCCCCGCGAAAAAATAAAGTGAAAAAAAAAAAAAAAAGTGAAAAGCCACCCCCCCGCCCCTGTTTTTTTTATGGATGGGAGTGGAAACACACCTATTTTTCACTTTGGCCTAATGATCATTTATATTGGCATAAAACTAATGTGTGTGACTAGATATATGTGTATAGTTATGATTTGAAAAATAAAATTTGAAATAAACAACAAAATTAAAATAAAACATGACTAGAATCTCTCAATCACATTATCTGGCTATCTGCCTATTACCATATTTAGGGAACATAATACTGTACACTCTATAAATGCATCCAATACAAGTCACCTGAATGAGTGCTATTTCTCAACAGTTTACCGACAAACGGTATAATTCATTCCGGCTCTGATTCCGGCATAACATTTTAAATCAACGGCGCACAAATATATTTGACGATTTAATTAACATCCAAACAGTGATAAAAACTAATAGGGAATACGGGTAACAATCATTGATACCTTTTGATATCGTATCCTCGCTTATCATATTCACCTTTCAGAGTATTTGTACGGCCTTAATGATTAAAAGAACATTAGAAATAAACTGACTAGTGTTGTATTTACTACGGCGAAAATAGGTGTACAGGGAAGCAACGTAATTAATTCGTTGCGCGATTTCACCATGCGAACTCCTTTCTGCATATATTACAGGCGGCACACTTAGATTTCTTATCTTTCTTTGATAAATATTTCCACACAGGACTCGTTTGTTCGTCGTGCTCTGCCATGATTACAGGAAGTTGTGACAACCGAAATTACGGGTTTTCCCAACTTACCACGGTTGTCATTTCCGGTTTTTCCCGACAACCGAAACCGAACTGATTCCACGGTTAACCGCCCATCTCTAATGCTACCCCCGCATTCTGCATATGACAGACACCCTATTTCAAGGCTTGCATCTGGCAACTTAAATCTATGTCTAGGTCTACCATAGCAGATGAGGCATGAGGAAAGGATGAATTTAGCCCACTATGCAGGATAGCGTCACTAAATTCACCCTCTGGGGGACATCATTCTGCAAATGTCCAGCACCATATTTTGAGGCCTGGGTACAGCCTAAATGAACATAATTTTTTATCATTTTATCTTACAATCTTTAAAAAAAAATTATCATTTTTTATATCATTTTTTCTTACATTCATTAACAATTTTATAAATTTGTTCTTACATTCTTTATCAATATTTATCATTTTTTCTTACATTCTTTAACAATTTTTATCATTTTCTTATCATTATTTCTTACATTCTTTAACAACTTTTTTTTATCATTTTTTTCTTACATTCTTTAACAATTATAAAAAATAATATAACATTTGTTAGGCTGATACATTCTCTTACATATGGTCGACTCGCATATATAAGAGAATGCATTGGCACAGTGTTTTGATGCTACTCACTGTGGTTCTTTTGGTTTGTACTCCGGAATGAGATCCAAATGTGCTCGCACATCAAATCTGTCAATCATATTATCATCATTACCCTGCCATGGCATCCTGAAATAATTTAAATCAGTTATGTTACTGTCATTACCTCGACCGACATGGTAATCAGATGGACGATTTCGAAACGAATCGAATCTCGAAGCATCATCGGACCCTAATGTTACTGTCATTACCCCGACATGGCTCTTAACTGAAAACTCGCTGATGAGTAGTTACTTGATTCCCATCAATTTCTTTGTATAGATGTCGCACTAATAAGGCCTATATATGGTAACACATATCAAATAATGAATTTACTATGATAGTATTGTGAGTTGTAAGTTGTAGATGCACCAAATTAGGAGTTTTACGAATCTAAATAAGGAAATTATACAATACCGTAACTCTGCTTATAAACAATTCTCTGTGCTTTCTGCGAGAAACTAAACAATGCTCGACTTGCATTTTCTCTGACACAAAGCATGTTTTGTGAATATATCGCATTCATATCATCATATACTGTTAGTATAGGAAATATCCATTCTCATGAAATTCTATAGTTGCGAGGTCTGATGTATGTATGTAACAAGTTCTAATCCTTTTCATATTCAGATAGCTCATGTTTAAAATGTCCACATAACCACATTATTTCAATATTAAATGGTATTTTGTAAATTCCAATACCACATAGATGTTAAGGACACTCTCAGAATATAAACATATACTGACATGCTTTGAGGACCTTCTGCCGCCAAGGCAACAGCTGGATCATAATGTATCTTGTATGGCCTTCCATAGATCCTCAAGAACTGACTAGGATCGGCTTTCTATAAATAGAAATATAAATAGAAAAATATTAAAGCTGTGAACATGGTGAAGATATATACCGTAATGAAAAGAGATGCACAGGTAGTTTTCATTATGATTTGATATTTCATTATTCCAACAAACTGCAACAATCAAGCCTTGAAATAGTGTGTCTGTCATTTGCAGAATGAGGTCCCCAGAGGGTGAATTTAGTGATGCTACCCCACATAGCGGGCTAGCATCACCAAATTCACCCTCTGGGGACCTCATTCTGCTTACACCTCCCCAGAGGGTGAATTTTTTCAAGACTTGGCTTTTTATATAATTTCTTCTCTTAACCCTTTCATGACTGGAGCTTCCTGAAATTTTGCGAAAACCCTGTGCCAATGCATTCTCTTATATATGCGAGTCTCCCACAGAGATCCGCCACATATATAAGAGAATGGATAGCCTATAAATATTTATCTTGACCTTGTAAGCCAGTGCATTCTATTTTATATGCGAGGCTCCATATGAGAGACTTGCATATATAAGATAATGCACTGGCACAGGATCTTTAATGCTGCACCAGCACAGGTCATGAAAGGTTTAACAATCTCCTACATAAGGTTCTATCTTATGGAAAGTAAATTCATGATACAACTATGTCACAGAATTTTTAAATTACTTATGCAGTACAATGTAATTATATTTTGGGACTAAGAGTAAATGTTCCTATATGAATTTTCACAGTGAACACTTTTTGGGACAATAGAATTGTGCATTGTGCCAATAATTAATCAATGAGCTAATATTTTCTGCCAAAAAGGAAATGCGGCGAATGACGCTAAACAAAAATTAATTAAAACAATGGCCTTAGAATAATTTGCATACAATTTTCTCATAGAACTCTCGTCTTCGATCGGCCCTTTTCTTTAAGTCAACCATCAGCCCCCTGATCTTCTTCTCCTGTTTCCTCGCCTCATGCCACATTCTTATGCTACAGTATCTCTAACTAACCTACAAAGTTAAAATGAAAATCTGTATCAATTTCAATATGAGCTATAAACATATATTAAAATGGTTGAAGAGGGTGTCCAGGGACCAGCCTGAAGAGCGACTTTCTTCTCCCTAAATTGTGCCAGTTCTCCTTATTTTAGTTGCAGAAAGAACTGACTTCTCTCTCATATATGTGTAATTGTATGCATATGTTCAAACAGCATATGTAAAGTGTACTTATGAATTTTAATGGTGTATTTACTCATTATAATGGTTGTACAAACAGGCTCATAACACTTACATTATATTAGATCATAGAAGACTGATGTCGGGGTGTAAATGGAACTTCAGCTTTTATGACCACTTCCACTTTGTTGTTGCCACTTTATATTACACCTTCGGACCTCATGTTCATTTGTATTAAAATTTATTATTCAAATACGATGGTAGGGCAATGACCTAAAGCTTTCCCATTTGAAGTGAATACAGTATGCACCGACCAGTCAACATACTCAGTAAAGTCTCAGTTATCACTCAAATGCGGTTCGGTGTCATGTCACATTCTCGGTAGTTCAGCTAAGTATGTCCTGTTTATGTGTGCACAAAATGAATCGTATTTCGAAGTAATACTATTATTTCTCCAAGTTATCAAGTAGGCCAGCTATTCAGTCATATTGTTATCAATAAATGGAAATGTCAATGACACTGTAGCTCAACTTGTAAATTGGATCATGCCATATATTACCGTCCATAGAGAGTTAGGAAACTCAGACAGTTTGTATGCTTAAGTAACTAGAGGTTACCCTGAAGATGCATAAACAGTTTGGGATTAACTGGATGAAAAAGTTTGGCTGTAGGGAGCGCCAAAGGATGCAGTAATACTAATAGATAAAAATCCAGAATGGCTCCCATCTAGAGGTCACTCCGAAGATCCATATAAAGTTTGGTGATGATAGGTTAAAGAGACGACTTTAAAGACAGGAACGGGTGTGTATATGTCAATTGAGACATATTTTAAATGAATAACGACATAAAATTCAAAAATGGCGGCTTGTACTATCAATTATATTCACGTAGCTCACATACAATGATACACATCTGCTATGGGCCTATATATATCCCCATATATATGCCAGGAATACCCCTTAAATTTGTGAATAAAATGAAGCATACTGCATAGATGTTACTCAGTCAATTGAATAATATTATTTTTTTTTTTTATAATTTGTATTTTTCTTTTGTTACAGCTTGTATATATAAATACATGTACATGTTATATATATGTATTTTTTATTGCACATCTACTACTAATAAAATGCATATATTCAATGCAATCATGCCTTCACCTAAAAGAATCTGTATTGCTCACATGGAGTGCAAGTCAGAGTTATTTATTTCGGATATTATATTTTTTATGCAATTTAAATGAAATAATTCGATTTAAAGTGGGATGTGCAATAAATACAGAAAGCATTGCATGCTCGATTGGAGAAGCACTTCATGCAAATTGCCGAGATGACGTGGTCACATCCTTACGCATTCTAACTCGTCACACAAAAACCTCTCCATTCAAAACACGCATTACGCCATGTCTATATATCCTTTCGGAACAATTATAACAAATACGTTACATAACAGGTTAGTGTGACATAATGTTCTTTATCACATAATTTGGCCATAAAAGCAGTTTCATAATTATCGGTAATAGACACGTTTAATATCAGCGCGTGCGATGACGTCACTTGCGATCGATGTAGTTTATGATTGTTGTTTTCGATGAATATTTCGCGTTGCTTTGGGTTTATTTGATCATGTGATAAAAGGTATCTCACACTCGTCATATTTTATACGTAATTTATCAACCTCGTCCTCTAACTTCTATTTGAGCCTCGGTAAACCTCGGCTCAAATCGAATTTAGTGAACTCGGTTGATAAATTCTGTATATAATAGAAACTCATGTGAGATCCTCTATTTATTGTTCTATTGAAATTTCATTTGTTATCAGTATTTACCCTCTTAACATGGAGAAACTATCTAGAAAAGTTTACTTTAAGTGTGTCAACTTCTTGATCTTTTTTGTATTTGTTCTGGTTTATGCTCCAAGCCATCTATATTGTGTATAAGTTGCTTGGTTGGCCGAAAAGAGGGTGGTATTATCGAGCTGAATTGCAGTTGATTTGACTTTCTCAGATAGTGAATAGCTACTAGGTCTTTCATGAATTATCATACGATAATCTTACATATTTTTTCGATAATTCTTTGACATTCATGAAGGACCCATCATCATTCAGGATGTCTTTAATAAAGATTATCTGTTTGTCCATCCAAGCACGATAGTATATAGGTTTTCGTTCTATTTTAAAAAGCATATTATGGAAGATTGGTTGACTTTTATAGTCCTCGACTGATGAAGGTTCCTTAACTAAATCTGCGTAGGCTAATATCGTGTCCCTCCAAAAAGGGTTAAAAAACACTGCTATTTTTTTCAGGCTGTGTTTATTCAAATATAACATTCTTAATCCACCATATTTTTGCAATTTTCCTAAAAGTATCAGTTTCCATTCAGAGAAGTTAAGCGGGTCTAGTAGTTTTTTGAGCCAACTCACTTTTAGAGATTTAGAAATGCAATTAATATCCGGAAATTCTAGTCCACCATTTTCTTTTTTTTTAAATAATGTTTCTCTTTTTATTCTATCTCGTTTCCCATTCCAAAAGAAATGGAATAGCAAGGCCTGCATTTCGTTGAGGAATTTATTTGGTGGGGTAGGCAATACTGTTAATATTTGGATAATAATAGGTAATACTAATATTTTTATGACAGTTACATTGCCTATATGAGACAGTGTCCTGAGAGCCTAATGCTTTAGAATATTCTTCATACTTTCTTACTTTTTTCCCAATTTTCCAGTACTAGTGACGGATCTTGTAAATCAAACAGAATCCCCAATGTTTTAAATTTTCCTCTAATGTTCCATTTAGGATTAATATTAGTTTCTAATATTCGAGTACAACCATGTCGAGCTCCAAACCACACCGCTTCTGTTTTTTCAAAATTTGGTTTTAGTCCTGATAAATTTCAAAGTTTTTCATATTAAAGGGCTATTGCCTGATTGAAGGATGATTGTGTCCTGAATAATATTATTAGGCAAATATTAGCTAATGCCTATATGTGTACTCCTGGAGAATGCTGCACGGGTGTCCCCATCCGCAAATTAAATCGCGGAGGTCAACTGGTTTACTAGTAATTCATTAATTATATTTGCAGAGGTCCCTTTGCGGAGATTGAATACAACGATAAGAATTTGCAGATCTCGATGTCCCCATATATACATGCCCATGCATGCCCGGAGGTCCTATTATAATTTGTGAATAAGATGAAGAATGTTGATTATTGATGTTATTCAGTCAAATAAATAATATTATTCATTAACTAGTGCCTACATATACTCCAGGAGAATGAATAATATTATTTAATTGGCTGAATAACATCAATAATCAATATTCTCCATCTAATTCACAAATTAAAGGGGACCTCCGGGCATGCATGCAGAGACGTACATGTATATGGTGACCTCCATGTGAGTTGAGGGACATCCGCGATTTAATTTGCGCGAACGGGACACCCACACAAGGTTCTCCTGGAGTATATATAAGTAGGCGCTAGTTAATGAATAAAACTTATTTAATTGACCGAATAACATCAATAATCAATAGTCTTCATCTTATTCACAAATTATAAGGGGACCTTCACAGGCTCTGGGGCATGCATGCTGGGCACATATATAAGGTACTTCCGCAAATGTTTTAATGTGGTATTCAATCTCCACAAAGGGACCTCCGCGAAAATAAATGATTAATAAAACCATTATTATTTATTATTCATTGAATATGTATTAAATGTAGACAGTAAACACACTTTCCTTCTTTAAAGTTGTTCGTTTTGCCAATTTATAGGGAACTCCATGAATTATGAATGCGAGTTGAGGGACTTCCGCGATTTAATTTGCGTGATCAGGAAACCCACGCAACATTTTCTGGGAGTTTATTATATATATAGGCTCTAGCTAATGAATAATATTATTTAATTGACTAAATAAAAAACATCAAATCAATATTCTTTATCTTATTCACAAATTTAAGGAGTCTGGGTACATATGTTAACATTTATCGGCATATTGATTTTCACCAAGTGAACTCGGCGCATATAATTGATAGAACAAACGTATAATTGACATATGATTCATGAATCATCAAATTTATGATATACGAGCCCGTTCCCCAGTTAAAATCAACCTATTTTACATAATTAAGGAGACCTCCACAAACTCGGGGACCTCCGCAAATGGGGACAAATCATCTCACCGCACAGTGTAGTCTAGACTCAAGTCTGTAGACTAGAAGTTAGATAACTTAGAACTTGTAGAGCCGGAGACCGGTCACCTGGCAAACCGAGTTGTCCCAGCTGGCCGAGTTGTCCCGGCTCATGTAACATGCTCCTGGCCTTATTCTTACTGATTATTGTGATTTACTATGACCACTGGCGCATACACTAATACATTATTATTCAATAGTTCAAGAAGATTTTGCAAAGAATGCATGAAAATATCGATCTCATTCTCAAATTCAACGTCACTCGTCAATTTGTAGATACATACTTTCTGACTCAAGTCGAATAAGTCAAGTATAAATGATTTTAATCGTCGACATGTTACCAATATCTGCTACGCATTGACGAGAACTTGAAAACTATTAGCACTCTCTAAATTTGATAAGTTTATTGCTGTGCAAAGACAAAATATTACACAACATTTGCACAATTGCAATTGCTGTTTTCTCGTTTCGTTGTTTGACCGGAAGCCAACCTATATCTGTGAAACACAATTTGATTGGTCTAAATAATCCGAGTATGAAATGCATTCAAATTCAGCAACGTATTCTGCTAGCAAGCAACAATTATGATATGTTGGAATATCATCGGATTATTTTCATAACGCTCGCGATATCCTTAGTTCCAAAATTATTCTTTAACATCGTATCACACCCCTGTTTTCGGAAATGGCATATTCTGAATTTCATTAATTGCTTCTCGAATGTGATTGGCCAGTTTCGAACGCGCACTTGTTGATAGTTTTAGGTGGGAAAATTCAAACGTATCAAACACGTGGTTTTGAAAATTGGCTCCGAATATTTGTAAACATACTCTTTGTTGTTACGGTGTATATATTAATTTTTTTCTAGAGATGACAACAGAGCCAATAATTATACTTGGTTTGAGGAATATTCTAGTTGACGAAAGATGTAATTTTACTTGCGTATCTGTTTTTCTCGCATAAATTTCTCAATGAATGGATTGCGTCAGCAATGTTGTTGGCGGAAACAAACCTATTGCCCAATGAAAGTTGAAGACGATTCCATTTTCGAACTAAGAATAGATTTGTAAACGACAATTGTCTGCTCGGCGCCCAGAATCGTCTGTTGACAGTTGAGAGCAGGCGGACTATTGATAAACATTGACACGTTGAAGGCGGGTTTAGCTTGAAAGTTAAAGTTTTTATCGAGGGTTATTTGAAGAATAAACATAAAGAATATCCAGTAAAGAGAAGATAGTGAAGAGAGAAAAATTTCAATAGAATTACTACAGTTTTTAGTTTACACTGTTACAGTATTTACGCAATTACAGAGTAAAAAATTATAATAAATTGCAGGTAATGAGGTATGTACCTACTATTACTAAAAGCACTAGTATATATGCATTACTATAATAACTATTAATTTAATTTTAATGACAATTTAAACTATCTTGTTTTAATTTCATCTTAAATTTTAATAAAATTTATTATATTAAAACTAGTTAACTTAAAGTAGTTTGAATTGGATTTAGAATTTCGTTTGTTTTGAAAAATAAAAAATATTTAAATTAGGGGTCTATAGATTAATAGAATTTTGGAATTTGAGTCTTGAAGAACTTGGATTTAAAGATAATTAATTTGGATATCAATAAATTAATTTCAATAATCATGATAATCATTTTTTGGGCGGGTATCCATAATCTAGCAATGGGAATGGGTCCGTCTGTCTGTCAGTCTGTACATTCCGACAAGTTCAAATCATCGACAAATGTTGTCTGGTACTGGTAGTGGTAGTCCAGGAACATTACTCATTTGGGTAAACTACATTGTAACTAAGGAAAAATTTCAGTGAAGAGTTTTTTTTCAGAATTTATGTAGCACAGGGTGGGGAGAGAGGGGGGGGGGGGGGTTGGTCTGTTCCTCGAAAACTCATATCATATCGCCCAAGCAAAAAAATTCCCATTCCTAGTGGTAGAAGATCCAATTCCTCGAAGGTTTGCTCGATTTTCCATGAGTCATGACCATGTTTACTAATTCAGTAATTGGTGTATTTTGAGGTAGGCCTCCCTTCCGTTTGCCAGACGCAGTGTTTTAGTAATTTCCTCACTAGATTAAACACAAAAAATGATTAATATGTGCATCTATAATTAAGAAGAAGATTATATTCTCAAACAAAATGTGTGTTCCATTGTATGGACTTACTAGTAGCCAATTTTGCCTCTGACACAGAACTTGTGTGATGAAATGCAATATTTGAGGTCATGTAACTTAATAATTTAATATCCATATGCCATGGTTTTCTAATAACATTTTAAGTATTGAACAAATTGTAAAGGTATTAACAGAATTTTTTTTAAGAAATTCAACTTATGGCCCTTTGAATACTTAGTCTTAGCTGTTTCCAACGATGCCAGTTTGAGGCATTTTTGTCCATTACAAAAGGTTTTGGGCCATAAACACAAAAAACAATCACAATGGGTGTTTTAATATGTAAAATTATTTGAACTTTCCTCCCACAACACTTTAGTGTTTAAAAATTAGCCTTACATTTGTTATGCCATCGTATGTCATTTGATTTCTTTCATTTTTCAGGAAACTGACTCCAAATTTTAACGTTGGTATAGGCCATAGGGGTAGGAAAAATCACAAAATGCAATCTTATCACAAAATAACAGCCATTTCAGACACAATGTTGTTTTCTTCCATTTTGTGTACATTCCTGTTGCATTATAAAACTGCTTAATACGTTGATTTATAATTTTATGGCTGTGTTTATAAAAACAATCTCAAAATGCCAATTCAGCCCTCTTAATTCAGATTGTTTGGCTTCGGCAATCTACTAAGGCAACACTATGCCGTGACCCAGTTTGCTTCAGCAAATTGCTTCGGCAATGCTGATTGCCGTAGCCAATTATGAAGGCTGCAATTTGACATTTCACTGCCAAATTATGACAAAAAATATTATAGCTCTGTCAATAAACATAAACAAAGGAAATATGAAATTATTATCAAAGAAAAATGTAAGCAGATTTAGCTGTTAAAATAAAGTTTTATGCTTCAAGATGCATAATTTTGATGTTTTTGTTGATATGCTTTCCCCTACCCCATTTTTCTGCCGTTCAAATTTGGAGTAAGTTTCCACAATGATGAGTGAAATCCAGTGACATTCATTGGTATAACCATTGAAATGCTATTTTCTCAACAAAAAATGATTTAAGAGGACAGATCAAATAATTTTACACAATAAACTTTCGTTAATTTTTCTGAATATACCTAAAAACCTTTAAAAATTTGCAAAAAACGCCCCACAATAGCATTTTCGGAAAAGAGGCTAGACGAAGAGTTCATAGGACCATAATTTAATTTTCTTCACCAATGTATTTGGAAAGTCCTTCACAATTTGTTCAATCTAGTATTCTCAAAATGTTATGAGAAAAGCAGAGCATATGGATATTAATTTATTGAGTTACATGACCTCAAATATGGCATTTCATCACACAAGGTTCTGTGTCAAGGCAAATTTGGCTTAGTCCATACAATGGAACACACATTTTGTTTGAGAATATTTTATTCTCCTTATTCATAGATGTACATATTAATCATAATTTGTGTTTTATCTAGTGAGGAAATTACTAAAACAGTGAAAAAGTCATTAATTTTGCTCTAGTTTTTCAAATATTTAACCATATAATGCGGCATTTGGCTCATTCTGCAAAATTAAGGCTCCGAAATCAGGTAAACTCGCATTTTTGAAGACACAAAACTCGAAAAATACTTAAGGAATCTTGGAATTGTTTCCAGTTCTGGATTCAGGAAAATGTGGTCGACACAATACATATGCTATTTGTAGGATTTGTGAATTTGATTGTTTTATATACATCCATGAAAATCCATAAATAATAAAATTGATAATTTGACCAAATTTTCCCATTTTTTCCCTTTTTCCCATTTTTGCTGATTTTTAGTATGTTGTTTATGCAACTTTATGGAGTGTATATGTACCAATTCCAGCAAAAAAAATTCTGTTGCAATTAGTTCTGGGTAAAACCATAAATGCACTGGACTAATATAATATTTATTAGGCCAAAGAAAAAAGATACTATGTTTCCATACATCGACCGACCCTAAAAATAACCCGCCGACCCTAAACTTTTTATTGATATTTTTAGAAAAAGTAAAAAATGTCTATAAAAAAAAAACTATCCAAAAACTGTTTTAACCACTAATGCTCATAAATATTGATGATCTTTAGTGTGCAAAACACATGGTTTCTAACATATATCACTGAAAATTGACCACAAAGTGACAGCTGTCTCAAAAGCCCCAGGTGTGTGATGGGTTGTGGATTGATGGGCATACATTTTGCAATTTTAATTTCCTGAGAGTGGATCTCCTGCCTGCTTTATGTCTTGTTTGGGACTTATGGAACATTATCAACAGACATGGTGGGTGTGTATCTGTATATATACATGTATAGAGGTTATCACTGCATATGTTAGGGGTATAGCTACTGTTTCCAAAAACCAGGCATGCTCGGTGGGCGTACTGTACTGGCTACCCCCAGACAATGGGATGTAGTATCACAATACAAGTACGGTATAATGGTGGTATTATTGGTAAAATTCTTATAAAAAGTTACTAGTAGTGACATCAATTTTGTACCAAGTTCATAGCCAAATTTATGAAAATGTGGTATTAGTATGTGAATAATAAAAAATATACTTATTAAACATGAAGTAAGTTTGATTTTTTATCAATCTTAATGTATATTTCCACTGTGTTGATCAACTAATACTTTCCCCACGGCACGGGTTGGCATTTTATGTCACTTTGGTCGAGGTAGTTCAATATTTCTGCAGCTGGATAAAAAATATTGAAATAAAATAAAAAATAAAAAATTCCCTACCTACTAGTACCTACCTACCCTAATTTTTTCGCTCCGTTACTGGAAACATACAATCTTTTTTCTTTGGCGTTATATATATAGAACTGGCAGGATTCATTCATTTGTCAACCCCACCCCAACTCTACAAAATGGCTGCCAGTGGCCATGTTTATGGCCGATTGACCTCAAAATGACTCGTTCCCATCTATACATGTTAATATCAATTTCAACGACAAATTTCATGATGATCAGACGAACACTCCTGTAGCCCATGCTAATGGCTTGAATTTTGAAATCCAAGATGGCTGCTGGCAGCCATGTTTATTTGCCGAGTATCCCCAAAATGACTCGTTTCCAATCTACATGTAAATGTTAACAACGATGACAAATTTCATGATGATCCGACCAAAGTTATTACCTGTAGCCCGTGCCAAAGGATTTAGTCATGCAAAGAGTAAAATCCAAGATGAATTTTGAAATCCAAGATGGCCACTGGTGGCCATGTTTTTTTCCCGAATGACCCCAAAATGACTCATTCCCATCTAAATGTCAATGTCAACAGCTAAGACAAATTTCATAATGATCCGACCAAAGGTATGACCTGTAGCCTGTATTGTTGACGCCGCACACACAGACACACACGTACACGGACGACGGATACCAAGGCTTTTTCATTGTAAATTGCTTAGCAGAAATTGGAAATTGGATCGCAAATTTCGTTGCGAATCCAGTTAAATCGAGCCCTGCCCAGCACTATTCTCAAAGTGCAAGGAAATAGTGTGATTTTTTTTGTTTACATGGAATTTCAAATCTGCATTCAACGATCCAAAACCATGGTCCTATGCTAGTAGTCCAGGAGATATTGGTCGACCCAGGACTTAACTTCACCCCACTAATTTTCTTCCTTAAGGTCTCCTCTAATTTTTTTCACTTGTTAACAAGAAAAAAAGGTGGCCGCAGAGACTCCAGACAAGATGGCGTCCATCATGGCGGCCATTTTTTTTAAATGCACCAGGTCTCTTTGATCGCCATTATAGTAAAGATGATAGCAAATGCGGTCTTGTTTTCCGCTCGATTCGTTATGCTAATATACAACCCTTACAAATTAGTCAAAAATCCGACACCAGAATCCAAGATGGCCGCCGAAATGTGAAAATATGCTATTATTCTGACATGTTACCACCTTTCGTTTGTCTCTGTGGGAAAATGTTAGAATTTTTGCGTCATGTTATACATTTATCATATAGAGGAGTCATTGGCGAACCATGGGGACCATAATATGCATTCATTGCGGGATATTTTTGTCCGATATCACGTTTTCCCAAATGCCGGTATCATAGGTCGAAGCCGAATCTCCGTTAATAACGGGATGTTATGTTTCGAATCAATGAATGTTATTGCTATTATAACAACACCCATGCATATATATTTGCAGGAGATACTCGAGCTAGGATTCCTCTTATACCTGAGTTGAGGAATATTTACCCAAATCCAAGATGGCGGCCAAAATGGCCACCAGAAATAAAAAATCGCCGAAAATCGCTGATTTTAACATCAGTGAGCATTATTGTCATGACAACTCCACACCTGCTTACTATTGTAAGTTGGGAACACTTAGGCGAAGAACTTTCCTTGTACCATATCCAAATAAAAGTCCCCCAAATCCAAAATGGTGCCCACAATGGCGGACAGATTTTGAAAAATTACCGAAATTCCCTCATATTCACATCATTGGGTATTATTGTCGAGACAACTCCATCCATGCGTACAGTTGAGTTGGAAATACTGAGGTGAAGTAATTACCTTACATCTCATGCAAGAAATTGTTTTCCAAATCGAAGATGGCGGCCAAAATGGCGACCGAAATTTGAAAACACGCCTACATTCCTTTACTTTCTTAGGATGGGCTTATTGTTTCGCGATTTCTACCCACCATTACATGTTGATATGTATGAATTATTCATTAGGGTTTGGCATGTGATACTCGCAGTCAATATGGCGGCCAAACTGGCGGGCAGAAATTGAAAAGAAGCCGATATTATCACATACTAATTACAACTTTTTGTCATAATATTGATTTGTATAAGCCATATATTAGTTCCAATGTAAGTCGTAGCCTTTTGGAAGGATGAAAACCCAAAATGGCAATGTGGCATTTCAAAATCCATTCTCCACTAAGGGCTCATTCTGGCCGTAACCGTATATAGGTGCGCCGAATAGTCATATTATGACTTCCAAGAATCAAAACAACAGTACCTGAGCTTATTCTGAATTGCCACATTCAGCATTATCTGGACTCGTTTCCGTCTCTTCGTCATATTAATCTATCTCACTCACAACAACAGTTCACTACTCTTCTTTGTAGGAGTGTGCCACTAATCGCAATGTTTCAAACAATACATATGCCGGTGTCCAGCTCACGTGTTGGTTTCGAAAGCTTGGAATTCTTAGCGAGCTTCATTCGTGGTATAGCTTATGGTATAATTCAGATGCTACATATGGGGTATATGCGTCATCTTGTGCGATACACTATAAAGGTATTCGGTCGATGCGTATACTAGCTTTCATAAGGACCTATCTATCTGCGTATTGTCAGCTTTGGTGACCTAATGGGGATAACAACGTGTACGCCTGGTGATCTTCCCAAACAGCCACTTCTCAATATATGGTTCATCAATTCACATACTCATCCAATGCACTGACGTACCCGGACAACTTCTGTATATGGCTTCGAATGTTGAAAGCCCGACATTTGCCGGATGCAATTCTGCTAAGGCGTAGAAGACCATAATGCATAATATACCCAAACTCCTTGAACATGATCATAAGAACAAGCTTGTTGGCGTCCAACAATCGTCTCACCGAACAGATCCAAGCAGATGATAACAATACACACGGTGCTAGTTTGTGGGTATGTATCATGATAGTGGAAATGAAATTGGACCATGACTGTACCGCCCCTTATTTTGTTATGTTTTAGATTCAGACAGGATCTCATGTGTGGCTTTGCTTTCCTTGTATGCTAAGATTGTATGTTCCCATCCGTTTGGAAGCCGTTCTTAAACAACTGGACCAGGGGTATGCCATTGGCTACTGCTGTATAAGCCCCACAAAGACTGTGGTGTAGTCTTAAAGGCGATACCTTTGATAGTTGGTTGATATGTCATACTCACGCTGGGTGGTATGGTTCAAGAAAGTACAAATGCCATCAACAAAAGGGTGAAATGTTCAACGCGAAGAACATCCAGAGGAATGTTACGTTGATGTCAGAGCTCTTGCATTCAGTTCAACACACGTTGGTACACCAAGTGATTTCTTGATAACATCACCAATGCGACCATATTCCTGCATGAGACATTAACTACTATATTCTAAAGTTATATATATATAGCTATATGATCATAAAGGTCGCGTTCCCCAACGGCCACAGCCATCGCCATCGAGACTGTAAATTGTTCTTTAAACACATAGTGAAATAAATGCACCACAGTTCCTGACATTCTCTTGAATAATACCGCCCACATACTGACACTAACCCCGAGAGAGGATAACAAAACACGCATACATCCATGCTATAAAGACATTATCCTTTAGTCCATCCGACTGTTTTGAGGGAGGCTAGCATATTATTATCCAGACAAAAGTGTACGTAGTTGAATCAGAAAGGCTAAACAAAACCGACACGCATGACATTCGATATCTTAAACATGCACCAGGTGTAGGGGTGGTGTATACAGTGGCCCATTTCATTTCCACTATTGTGGCGCATGTCCACCAACTAGCACCGCGAGCATTGTTCTTCTCGACGAGACAACTGCGGGGCGTCACACAGTTTGCTCGGATAATGGTCAAGAAGTGTGGGTAGTCTGTACACTAGGGTCTTCTCCTTAGCTGATAGATATCTGTCCAAGGGAATGAGACAGCTAGCAACATTCGAAACACTGTCGAAGTTGTCCACATATGCCAATGCGTTCGCTGAGTGTGAGTTGACGAACTATCTATTGAGAAGTGACTAGCTAACTGGTTCGCCAGGTGTACATGTCGTTATCCCATGGGGTATGAGACACATACATAGAGATGACCTTTGAATACTTTGTCGGTGTGAGCGACCTAGATTTATCAGACAAAGAAATGGAAGCTGGTCCAGATAATTATGGACGTGACGTGGCAAATCATAATCTGTTATCAGGTAATTGTTCTGATATAACTACTCGGCGCACCTGCGCTTACGGCCATTATCGGCGCTAAGTGGAGACTGGATTTCGAAATGCCACATCGCGATATTAATTGTGGTGTTTCATCTTTCCAGAAGGATATGAGCTATGTTATGCGTTTTGATACCTTTAAGTTGAACTAATAGATGGTTTATGTACAATTGCGTCCATACATACCGATATTATGACAAAAAGTTGAAATTAATAGGTGAAAATATTGATTTCTTTTCAATTTCTAGCCGCCGCCAATTTACCAGCGATCTTGGCTGTGAGTATCAATTGCCAAACTCTAATTAATACTTCATGTCACTATTCCATATCAACATGTAATGGTGGATAGAAATCGCGAAACAATAACGCCCATCCTAAGAAAGTAAAGGAATGTAGATTTGTTTTCAAATTTCGGTCGCCATTTTGGCCGCCATCTTCGATTTGGAAAACAATTTCTTGCATGAGATGTAATGTAATTACTTCACCTCAGTATTTCCAACTCAATTGTAAGCATGGTGGAGTTGTCTCGACAATAATGCCCAATGATGTGAATATGAAGGAATTTCGGTGATTATTCAAAATCTGTCCGCCATTGTGGGCGCCATTTTGGATTTGGGGGACTTTTATGTGGATATGGTACAAGGAAAGTTCTTCGCCTAAGTGTTCCCAACTTACAATAGTAAGCAGGTGTGGAGTTGTCATGACAATAATGCTCACTGATGTTAAAATCAGCGATTTTCGGCGATTTTTTATTTCTGGTGGCCATTTTGGCCGCCATCTTGGATTTGGGTAAATATTCCTCAACTCAGGTATAAGAGGAATCCTAGCTCGAGTATCTCCTGCAAATATATATGCATGGGTGTTGTTATAATAGCAATAACATTCATTGATTCGAAACATAACATCCCGTTATTAACGGAGATTCGGCTTCGACCTATGATACCGGCATTTGGGAAAACGTGATATCGGACAAAAATATCCCGCAATGAATGCATATTATGGTCCACATGTGTTCGCCAATGACTCCACTATATGATAAATGTATAACATGACGCAAAATTTCTAACATTTTCCCACAGAGACAAACGAAAGGTGGTAACATGTCAGAAAAATAGCATATTTTCACATTTCGGTGGCCATCTTGGCCGCCATATTGGATTCTGGTGTCGGATTTTTGGCTAATTTGTAAGGGTTGTATATTAGCATAACGCATCGAGCGGAAAACAAGACCGCATTTGCTATCATCTTTACTATAATGGCGATCAAAGAGACCTGGTGCATTACAAAAAAATGGCCGCCATGATGGACGCCATCTTGTCTGGAGTCTCTGCGGCCACTTTTTTTTCTTGTTAACAAGTGAAAAAAATTAGAGGAGACCTTAAGGAAGAAAATTAGTGGGGTGAAGTTAAGTCCTGTGGGGGGGTGCAGAGGTCGACCAATATCTCCTGGACTATAGGTTCTATGATCTATCGCTACATTTTAACCCTGAGTGATCGTTGCGAATTTTCTCCAAATGTAATAATCATGCATACTGATTGCTGACACTATTATATACGACAATTTTCCTAATTTCAAGGGCTGCTACTCTCGGGCTCCAAATAAAAGTGCAGGCCCCAATAATAGTGCAGGGGGGGGGGGGGGGCAAATTTCATTGAAAGTTAATAAAAGTGCAGACCCAAATATTCAAATAATAGTGCAGGGGAAACTCTGAGCAAAACATCAACTGTTAAACATATTATTTTTACAGTTCGTGTAGGTCAAGTATAGGAATCAACATAGTACGGTATGTGTCATGTGGTGTTTTATTCAGTATTTAAATGTTCACATGTGTGTCATATACATGCATAAAGATCGATATAAACTCATCATTTTGGTATCAGAGTCATATAGAAATTTTGAGTTTGTGCTGATTTCAATTTTCATAGCCTCAAAATTAATAATCGTGCAGACCCAAATAAGCACTGTGCAGGGGGGGGGGGGGGGGATTTCCCAAGAAAATAATAAACGTGCATGCATGTTTATTTGGAGCCCAAGAGTAGGCACCCGAGTGTAATGCAATTTCATTGCTCATATTAAACTGAGAATGATCTAAACAAATGAATAAATAGTTAAATTTTGTGCAAGTATTTTTGACAGGTGAGACAAGAGGAAATTTTAGTATCCGCCAATTGATTTTGCAATTGCACCAGTCCATCAGTCTCCTGGGAATTTAACCCTTTACCCAACAAAACGGCCAAAACCGGCCAAATAAAGCTTCAACAGCCTAAAATATCTTCGGTCTGTCTCAATAGAACCATGCATACAAATATGGATATCATTGGAACCGGCTCCTTGACCACATTGTGATAGTTACAGTTATGCCCTGTGCCAATGCATTCTCTTATATATGCGAGTCGACCATAGGTCGCCTCGCATATATAAGAGAATGCATTGGCCTAAAAAAAATCTTTTTTTACCATTGTTTCTTACATTGTTTAACAATTTTATAATTTTTAATGTGTTAAGCCAATGCATTCTCTTATATATGCGAGGCGACCTACGGTCGGCTCGCATATATAAGAGAATGCATTGGCCTAAAAAAAATCTTTTTTTACCATTTTTTCTTACATTCTTTAACAATTTTATAATTTTTAATGTGTTAAGCCAATGCATTCTCTTATATATGCGAGGCGACCTATGGTCGACTCGCATATATAAGAGAATGCATTGGCACAGGGCCCTTCTGTTGGGTAAAGGGTTAAGGACTGAAAATATATTAATCAAAATATCTTATTTTCAGATGTCGACCACCACTGCACCACCCACTATTGACCAGCTGGAAGATGCCAGGGTTCCTGAGATGCATGGATCGCTCCCACCAGCCATAGATAATTACGAATGTATGTCTGACGACTCAGACCTTAGTGGAAAGTTCGACATGGAACAAACCTTCACTGATCTCGATTCAGAAATCTATAAACTCACTCTGAAAAAGAAAACCGTTAAATCTAAATTTGAGAATATCTCAAGTTCGCTTGAGGTTGTTGACATGGAAGAAGATGATACGGATGAGGACTACGACCTTGATGGTGTCGTTCCACAGCAGTTTGGTGAGGAGAATGATCTGCGGTTTGAACGAGTTCTCAATTCGTGTGGCGATTCTGATGATGAGCATGTTGTTCCGTCATCGATCATTGAAGAATAATTGTTGATTAAATTATATTTTTCAAATTTCATTTCCAGCATCATGTAACCACAGGTCACATGGTGCGACAACTCTACCATGAGTATATCTTGTCTCCAGTAATATTTCACGGTTCATTGATGTTCCATGACATTGTTCTCGATTAAACCTCTGACCCTTGTGCAGTCATATACAGTAATGCTCTAAGTAATCGACTTCTTAACCACAGCAGAATATGGGTAACTTTTCAGGATTTAGTCGGAAATATGACTTGTTGCCATCCATCGATGAATAGCAACAAGCCATATTTCCGACTAAATCCTGAAAAGTTACCCATATTCTGCTGTGGTTAAGAGGTCGATTACTTAGGGCATTACTGTACATCTTTGATTGTAATCTATTAACCCTTCCATCACTGGACCTTCCTGAAATTTTGCGAAAACCCTGTGCCAATGCATTCTCTTATATGTGAGGCTCCCTATGGGAGACTTTCATATATAAGAAATTGCACTGGTACAGGATCTTTAATGTTGCACCAGGGCAGCTTCAGTCAGACAGTCATGAAAAGGTTAATGCTAAAGGGATCTGTCTCACCAAAAAAGTGGGAATGCCCATACAGGCTTAAGGCTTTCAGAAGTCGGTGTAGACTAGCAGCTTCTGGTTAAAATTTAAAATGATAATGGCTATAAAGGCAAACAATGTTCAAAAGCAATGTAGTCATTTCATCAACAAACATCGCCCATTGAATGTAATTATTTAGACAGTGCAAAGTTGTTTTTTATTTATTTTTTTATTCAATGGATTCAAGGAAATATGGCTTGTTGCCATTCATCGGAAAGCTCTCCCCGAGAGCTTTCCGATGAATGGCAACAAGCCATATTTCCGACTAAATCCTGAAAAGTTACCCATAATTCTGCTGTGGTTAACCCTTTACCCAACAGAACGGCCCTGTGCCAATGCATTCTCTTATATATGCGAGTCGACCATAGGTCGCCTCGCATATATAAGAGAATGCATTGGCTTAACACATTAAAAATTGTTAAAGAATGTAAGAAAAAGTGTTAAAAATAGATTTTTTTTAGGCCAATGCATTCTCTTATATATGCGAGGCGACCTATGGTCGACTCGCATATATAAGAGAATGCATTGGCACAGGGCTAACTGTAACTATCACAATATGGTCAAGGAGCCGGTTCCAATGATATCCATATTTGTATGGTTTTATTGAGACAGACCGAAGATATTTTAGGCTGTTGAAGCTCTATTTGGCCGGTTTGTTGGGTAAAGGGTTAAAGGAGTCAATTAATTAGGGCATTACTGTATGTCCCAACAGCATATTAATTATATTTACTGATTATAATGGTCTTCTTAGTGTAACTTCTTACTCGCTATATGATTTTATAAATGGGCTCTTGTTAAAGGTACTCATCAATCCGATAAAACTCCTCTCAATTACTATTTCAATGGCTTCGGGGGTCAAAAATATTTGATTCGAGTCGAGGAAGTCACCCATCAAAGCTCAGATTTGTTAGATATCAATTTTAGAAATCTACTATTTTTCATTATCGGGAATTCTTTCTGGCCCAGAAGACAGTCAAAATTTCGTTATTATTACCACTTGATTATAGAGTTATCCATCCTTGTCTGTTTGAATAGAGTTTTGGCGTAAAATCTCGAGCAGGTTACCAAATTGACGGCAGTTATTAGTACTCATCTCGAGCAATTAACAAATTTCAAAAATCAATATCTAATAACTCTGAGCTTTGTTTGATGGGTTCCTCGACTCGAATCAAATATTTTTTACCCCCAAAGCCAAAGAAATAGTAATATAGGACCCTCTGATCGGATTGTTGTTGTTGGAATCTGTTGAGATGGGGACCCTCTTTACGGATTGAGTACCTTTAAAAGTTGTTTTGCATCATACATATTGAATTAAATGTTGGGGTAGTAAAAGGGTAAAATATTAGTATTCTAGCAGGACTGACTCTCATATAGTAATGCCCTAAATAATCGACTCATTATCCACAGCAGAATTATGGGTAATTGACTAATTGTTCAGGATTTAGTCAGAAATATGGCTTGTTGTCATTCATCGGAAAGCTCTCACTGAGAGCTTTCCAGTGAATGGCAAAAAGCCATATTTCCGACAAAATCCTGAAAAATTACCCATAATTCTGATGTGGTTAAGGAATCGATTATTTATGGCATTACTGTAGTAGGTTCTGTTTTTCCATAATCTGATGTTCAGGATTATATGTTGACTTCCTCATGTTTTTGTCTATATAACCAGCGGTTAATTGTTGATTGTTGATGTTTGAATATATTCCTGGTGAGTTTGTTGTTGTTGTTATTTATTCATTCAATCATGTCATATTTAAATTATTTCATGTATATAGTATTTTCCAAGATGAATTTTGTTTCTAAACTCTTGTTAAAACTTCTTTGTTGAAAACCTCAAATTAATTCAGCTTGTAATATGTAACACTTGTAGACTTCTATAAACTTGTGATTCCATGCAAAGACTCATCAAAGTGAAAGGAAGATACAGCAATGCCCTAAATAATCGACTCCTTAACCACAGCAGAATTATTGGTAATTTTTCAGGATTTAGTTGGAAATATGGCTTGTTGCCATTCATTGGAAAGCTCTCAGTGAAATTTACCCACAATTATGCTGTTGTTAAGGAGTCGATTATTTAGGGCATTACCGGTAATGTATCAATGGTAATAATATCAAATCAATTGTGTTATTGAGGGCTGAGCACAAAACTTTAAAAATTGATCTAAGATTTATTGGGGCAGGCTCAGTTTTTACTCTTATCAATGCCAGGGTGTCAGCATGCAATCAGCCATGAAATGTGTTGTTAACTGGAAGTCTACATTTGTTACCTGTGAATATATCCTATTTAAAACTTACCCTCACTATTTATTCACTGATTGAACTATATTCTCTTTTCTGTATCTTCATCCTCTTTATTGATATGACAGCATACAAGCCTGGTCACTTTAATTCCTGCTGAGTGAGTGATTTTATTAACCCTTTACCCAACAGAACGGCCCTGTGCCAATGCATTCTCTTATATATGCGAGTCGACCATAGGTCGCCTCGCATATATAAGAGAATGCATTGGCTTAACACATTAAAAATTATAAAATTGTTAAAGAATGTAAGAAAAAATGGTAAAAAGTGTTAAAAAAAGATTTTTTTTAGGCCAATGCATTCTCTTATATATGCGAGGCGACCTATGGTCGACTCGCATATATAAGAGAATGCATTGGCACAGGGCTAACTGTAACTATCACAATGTGGTCAAGGAGCCGGTTCCAATGATATCCATATGTGTATGGTTTTATTGAGACAGACCGAAGATATTTTAGGCTGTTTAAGCTTTATTTGGCCGGTTTGTTGGGTAAAGGGTTAATAAGGCAAATTGATGCAGTTGATAAAAAGCTACGGTAGTAGCTTTATTTTTCTCAAATATTCTGTTTTGCCATCTTTGGAAAATCTGAACAATTCAAAGCAAGGCCTGTAACTGCAGGTAGCATTCAAAGTATCTGATATTATATAAAAAATTATTACAAGTGTGAAGTACGTATTACAAAGTGAGGCAATCAAAATTATTCTTCTCATATATAATTATTTAGCCTCAGATAAGCGAATGGAATTTACTTTGCCAACGGATGTCATGTTATTGTAGAAAGAACAGTGGACCAGTATGGGCACCTGTGGTTAAATAAATATGCCAAATAAAAGTATGTAAATTCCAAATCAATAGACGATTAGACGTCGTTTCAAAATCAATGCTTATGTTTCAGAAACCAATTGTTGATAATATGCAAATTCTCTGGCAACATGCATCATTTATGTTCTAATATAATGAGGATCTGTGAGTCCCCAGTAAATTGGGTACAAAACGAGATTTGTAAATTTGGCTATAGACTGGGGACGAGTTGTAGATTCTATTTATTACTTGTTCCAAAACCTCCATAAAACATACTTAAATCAAGGTATTGGATGTGAAACTAACAGCAGCTTCTATAAGGCATGTGATGACGTTGTTAGTCCACATCAAGAAATAGTACCAGATAAACACGACTCTTGACATATTTAGTGGAGTAAATTTAATGATATATTTGCTCTAACTAAATCAACAATAGTCAAGCCTTGAAATAGGGTGTCTGTCATTTGCAGAATGAGGTCCCCAGAGGGTGAATTTAGTGATGCTACCCCCGCATAGTGGGCTAGCATCACCAAATTCACCCTCTGGGAACCTCATTCTGCTGAGGTGTAAGCAGAATGAGGTCCCCAGAGGGTGAATTTGGTGATGCTAGCCCACTATGCGGGGTAGCATCACTAAATTCACCCTCTGGGGACCTCATTCTGCAAATGACAGACACCCTATTTCAAGGCTTGAACTATAGTCACAAACATTGATTTAGCGTACGATAGTCACAAACATTGATTTAGCGTACAGAATATAAATAAGGGTCAGATCATATAATAAGTGTCAATTCCAGACAAACGTTATAAGGCAAAGCAGTATTATTAGACAAGTGCTTCATTTTATGATTTGTTTCATATTTATAAATTAGCCTACGCCCTGAGGACTACATCACAAACAAAAATACTCTCCAAAGTCCTTTAACCCTTTACCCAACAGAAGGGCCCTGTGCCAATGCATTCTCTTATATATGCTAGTCGACCATATGTCGCCTCGCATATATAAGAGAATGCATTGGCTTAACCCTTTACCCAACAAACCGGCCAAATAAAGCTTCAACAGCCTAAAATATCTTCGGTCTGTCTCAATAGAACCATACAAATATGGATATCATTGGAACCGGCTCCTTGACCACATTGTGATAGTTACAGTTATACCCTGTGCCAATGCATTCTCTTATATATGCGAGTCGACCATAGGTCGCCTCGCATATATAAGAGAATGCATTGGCCTAAAAAAAATCTTTTTTTAACACTTTTTACCATTTTTTCTTACATTCTTTAACAATTTTATAATTTTTAATGTGTTAAGCCAATGCATTCTCTTATATATGCGAGGCGACCTATGGTCGACTCGCATATATAAGAGAATGCATTGGCACAGGGCCGTTCTGTTGGGTAAAGGGTTAACACATTAAAAATTATAAAATTGTTAAAGAATGTAAGAAAAAATGGTAAAAAGTGTTTAAAAAAGATTTTTTTTAGGCCAATGCAGTCTCTTATATATGCGAGGCGACCTATGGTCGACTCGCATATATAAGAGAATGCATTGGCACAGGGCATAACTGTAACTATCACAATTAGTCCAGTGCATTTATGAGAAAAAAATGCCACACCCGGAACTAATTGCAACAGAATTTTTTTTTGCTGGAATAAGTACATAAACCCTCCATAAACAACATACTAAAAATCGGCAAAAATCGGAAAAAAGGGAAATTGGTGAATTTCGTGAAATAAATTTGGGGAAATTTGGTCAAATCATCAATTTATGGATTTTCATGGACGCATATAAGAACAATCAAATTCACAATTCCTACAAATGGTATGTGTATTGTGTCGACCTCAATTTCCTGAACCCAGTACTGAAAACCAGTCCCAGATTCATTACGTATTTTTCGAGTTGTGTGCCTTCAAAAACAGGAGTTTACCTGATTTAGGCCCATTTTCGGGGCCTCAATTTCGAAGAATGAGCCAAAATTCCTTATTTGTGATTAATTATTAAAAAAAACTAGAGCAAACTGAAGGGATTTTTCAGTGTTATAGTAATTTCCTCACTAGATTAAACACAAAATATGATTAATATGTGTATCTATAATTAAGAAGAAGATTATATTCTCAAACAAAATGTGTGTTCCATTGTATGGACCTGGCCAATTTTGCCTCTGACACTGAACGTGTGTGATGAAATGCAATATTTGAGGTCATGTAACTCAATAATTTAATACCCATATGCCATGCTTTTCTTATAACCTTTTAAGTATGTTGGATTGAACAAAATGTAAAGGTAATAACAGGACATTATTTAAGAAAATCAACTTATGGCCCTTTGAATACTTAGTTTTAGCTTGTTTCCAAAGATGCCAGTCTGAGGCATTTTTGTCCAATCTAAAAGGTTTTGGGCCATAAAAACAAAAAACAATGGGTGTTTTAATGTGTAAAATTATTTGAACTTTTCTCCCACAACAATTTAGTGATAAAAAATTAGCCTTACATTGGTTATGCCATAGTATTTCACTTGATTTCTTTCATTTTTCAGGTAACTGACTCCAAATTTTAACGTTGGTATAGGGGTAGGAAAAATCACAAAATGCAATATTATCACCAAATTACAGCCATTTAAGACACAATGTTGTTTTCTTCCAGTTTGTGTACATTCCTGTTGCATTATAAAACTGCTTAATACATTATCGGACGTTGATTTAGAATTTTATGGTTATGTTGTATAAAACAATCTCAAAATAGCCAATTTGACATTTCACTGCCAAATTATGACAAAAAATATTATACCTCTGTCAATAAACATAAACAAAGGAAATATGAAATTATGTATGAAAGAACAATGTAAGCAGAAACTGTTAATATAAAGTTTTCTGCTTCAAGATGCATAATTTTGAAGATTTTGTTGATATGCTTTCCCCTACCCCATTTTTCTGCCGTTCAAATTTGGAGTATGTTTCCACAATGATGAGTGAAATCCAGTGAAATTCATTGGTATAGCCATTGAAATGCTATTTTCTCAACAAAAAAATGATTTAAGAGGACAGATCACATAATTTTACACAATAAACTTTCGTTAACTTTTCTGAATATGCCTAAAATCCTTTTAAAATTGACAAAAACGTCCCACAATTGCAATTTCGGAAAAGAGGCTAGACTAAGAGTTCATAGGACCATAATTTTATTTTCTTCACCAATGTATTTGGAAATTCCTTCACAATTTGTTCAATCTAGTATTCTCAAAATGTTATGAGAAAAGCAGAGCATATGGATCTTAATTTATTGAGTTACATGACCTCAAATATGGCATTTCATCACACGAGTTCTGTGTCAATGCAAATTTGACTAAGTCCATACAATGGAACACACATTTTGTTTGAGAATATTTTATTCTCCTTATTCATAGATGCACATATTAATCATATTTTGTGTTTTATCTAGTGAGGAAATTACTAAAACAGTGTAAAAGTAATTAATTTTGCTCTAGTTTTTTAAATAATTAACCATATAATACGGCATTTGGCTCATTCTGCGAAATTAAGGCTCCGAAATCAGGTAAACTCGCGTTTTTGAAGGCACACAACTCGAAAAATACTTAAGGAATCTGGGAATGGTTTCCAGTTCTGGATTCAGGAAAATGTGGTCGACAAAATAGGCATGATATTTGTAGGACTTGTAAATTTGAACTTTTTATATACATTCATGAAAAGCCATAAATTGATGATTTGACCAAATTTTCTCAATTTTTGTTCACGAAATTCACTAATTTCCCTTTTTCCGATTTTTGCCGATTTTTAGTATGTTGTTTATGGAGGGTATATGTACCAATTCCAGCAAAAAAAAATTCTGTTGCAATTAGTTCTGGGTAAAACCATAAATGCACTGGACTAAATGTGGTCAAGCAGCCGGTTCCAATGATATCCATATTTGTATGGTTCTATTGAGACAGACCGAAGATATTTTAGGCTGTTGAAGCTTTATTTGGCCGTTTTGTTGGGTAAAGGGTTAATTTGCATGACGTCTGTTAATTGTGTTATCATCATTTTCCGCGATAGAGTCCTTTCCTGATTACTTCACAAATAGCAATCTTTATTAAATTGCAAGACATCTATTAAAAGTTGTGTGACATCTATTAAAAGTTGTGTGACATATATAAAATTATGTTTTGTCTATTGTTATGATAGAGTTCTTTTCCAATGATTGTCCTTGAAATCTATTGACTAGCGAATGATATTAATTCGCAATTTTATTTGACATGTGAGTTTTGAAACAAAGTCTATTGATATAAACTATAAACTAAAGCATATATTGAGGTATTATTAACTAATGTTTTTAAAAATCTATACAATACATTTAGATGGATGACTTGTGAATATAAACGTGACATTTATCGTTATGTTTCTAATATATTGGGTTTGAATTAACCTTGAATATTCGTAATAAAATAAAAAATCAGGAGCATTAAATTTGAAACAACAGCTATTGATATGGAATTGACATATTGATTGTTTTTTGACACTATTGATTTTCATTTTTTTACCAGAGACCAGACTTGCATGTCAATGTCATGTCATATCTTTAGCTTCTCTCTAATGCTGAATTAGTTGTTATCCCCTGGTTTTAGGTAAAAAAAATAAGTACCCATGTTCGCAAAATTGATATTTTACTACCCTGGTTCACTGCTTTTGGTACTAAAGTACCCACATTGTCTATTTAGTGTGATGTGAAGTTATTATTTGGTTCACACAGCTTGAGACAAAATGTCATGAAATTGATTTACATCTCCAGCTATAAATGTAGCACAATATCGCAGCTTAGACAGTGCATTTATTGAAAATATATTTGCAATAAGTCACTCAACGAGACTGTCAAGCATACACAAAAACGTTTTGAAGAAGTAGTCTCACAGCTGTTGTGGCGACCAAGCCTTGAAATAGGGTGTCTGTCATTTGCAGAATGAGGTCCCCAGAGGGTGAATTTAGTGATGCTACCCTGCATAGCAGGCTAGCATCACCAAATTCACCCTCTGGGAACCTCATTCTGCTGAGGTGTAAGCAGAATGAGGTCCCCAGAGGGTGAATTTGGTGATGCTAGCCCACTATGCGGGGTAGCATCACTAAATTCACCCTCTGGGGACCTCATTCTGCAAATGACAGACACCCTATTTCAAGGCTTGGTGCTGACTATTTGATCAATCTGGATACTTTAGTACTAATATTAGTGAACTTTGGTTGTAAGACACCAATGTTGAAAATTTTATTATCGAAAACTATGGAATAACATCTGTTTCAGCCTGAATCTCTACTCTGGCTATGCCCAAAGACATCATATCCCTGGGAATTTTTTTATTTTCTGACGGGATAGGTAATATATTTGTTTGTTCATACCTGTTTCTAATAACATATTTCACAGTAGGTGAAAGTCCGAGCTGAGGATTGCATGATTTAGGTGACATCTGTGTGTCAATTATGTCTTTAACTAAGAAATTTATATATTTATACCTGCATTGCTTTTAAATGTTATAAACTTCCCGTCAGAACTTCCAAAAGTTCCCAGGTTTTGAATTGGTGGAATATGATTTCTATGGGCGTAGCTACACTAATGCCCTAAATAATCAACTCCTTAACCACAGCAGAATTATGGGTAATTTTTCAGGATTTAGTCGGAAATATGGCTTGTTGCCATTCATCGGAAAGCTCTCAGTGAGAGCTTTCCAATGAATGGCAACAAGCCATATTTCCGACTAAATCCTGAAAAGTTACCCATAATTCTGATGTGGTTAAGGAGTCGATTATTTAGAGCATTACTGTAGGAACTAGTACTCTTCTGTGTGAGTTCTGGTAGCTCTTCTTGCTTTATTGATATGTTGATAATTGTTATAATTGTTACATTTAGATTATAACTATTGTTTCTGCAAGCAGCCCCCGTATTTACAATTCACTGATTTTATCTGGCTCAATTTCCTTCCACTGGAATTTATTACACAATGGTAGGAGAAATCAACACTATATACCATGCGACAACACTACCATGAGTATATACCTTAACTCTTTCAGTGCCAGGGGCCGATCTTATCGGCCCTAATTTACGGTCTAGAGTTTTTTTGGTTGAATTTTTTTTTAGGTATGCTTAAGCATGCTATAGCGAATTTAAAAACTAACTGGATAAGTCCATGTTATAACTCAAAACTATCACCAAGTATTCATAGTAATAATTTTGATGCCCATGAAAAACGTAAGATTCACTGGCAGTAAACCTACAAAATAAGTCTGGCACTGAAAGAGTTAATACAAGGTTTATATTTATCAGACCTATATTGAGAGCATGGGCTCACTTCCTATCAAAATTCATCAAAGTCCCCTGTGCATAAGATAATGCCAGAACTTACTCTGCTGAGGTCACACAGACAGGACCACACATGGTGAATCATTGTGACAAGTGGAATTCTGCAGTGCTACTATGCTATATTTGATGGGAATCTGTTCAAGGGTTTGTCTGGTTTCGAAATTGTGCACTTTTTCATATATATTATTGGTGATCTTACACGTATCGATGCGGGAGATATACCAAATTAAAGGTGCCTTATATGGTCTAAAGAACTGGTTATCTTTTGCACAGGGGATATTGATGAATTTTTATCGCAAGTGAGTCTATGCTCAATATAGGTCCGATAGATATAAACCTTGTTTTAAGGTAAATACTCATGATAGTGTTGTCGCACCATGGGACCTGTAGGAGAAATCAACCAAGAAAATTTACAAATGCTGAGCATACAACAAGATTGTCTCAGACTCACTGAGAATCAGAGCTCTTTCAATTCTTATATGTCACTGACTTAAGTGGAGACTGCGCTATGTACCTAAATCCAGCTATTTATGGAACATCTCATCTCCTACTCTATTTAACAGAAAATATGCAACAAATGAATGGATTTGAGTCAGGGATGAGTGCACAATACAATAATGTACTCTATGAACAATGTAAATGAACATGGTAATTATAATGAAAAGGGAGCAAATTTACTCATTTTCGTTATAACTATCAGGTTGTTATATACATGTATATGGTTCTTTAATTGTGTATGTGGGTGTATTTAACTCTCATTCTTCACTCATATTAATTGTAATAATGGATATTTTCTGTTGAGTATATTAGGAGATGGCTCCATAAATGGCTGGATTGAGATAGTCTCCCTTTAATCATTGAAATCGGAAATATGTCTTGTTGCCATTCATCGGAAAGCTCTCACTGAGAGCTTTCCGATAAATGGCAACAAGACATATTTCCAACTAAAATCCTGAAAAGTTACCCATAATTCTGCTGTGGTTAAGGAGTCGATTATTTAGGGCATTACTGTAGCAGTCATAAGAATGATGTTTATTCATTTATATAATCTTCGGTATCCTCTGTATATAGAACTTAACAAGCCTGAGTTTAGTGTGCCTGTCATTTGCATAATGAGGTCCCCAGAGGGTGAATTTAGTGACGCTATCCTGCATAGCGGGCTAGAATCACCAAACTCACCCTCTTATTTGATAATAAAGAAACTTTCCAGAGAAGATGAGGCCTAACCAGAATGAGGTTCCCAGAGGGTGAATTTAGTGGTGCTAGCTCACTATGCGGGATAGCATCACTATATTCACCCTCTGGGGACCTCATTCTGCAAATGACAGACACACTAAACTCAGGCTTGGTACTTAACCCTTGCATGACTGGAGCTTCCTGAAATTTTGCAATGCATTTTCTTATATATGCGAGTCGCTCATAGGGAGCCTCACATATACAAGAAAATAAATTGGCCTAACAATATTTACCATGACCTTGTAAGCCAGTGTAATCTCTTATATATGGGAGACTCGCTCACACAAGAGAATGCCCTGGCATGGGATCTTTAACAATACACCAGTGCAGCTCCCTTCATTAAAGGGTTAAAGGGGTGCTGTACACTAAATCTTACCACTTATGGGACCATCTCCTATTATACACAACAGAATATATGCAACAAATGAATGAATTTGAGCAATGGATGAGGCAAAATACACTCATGTGCTCTATGAATGATGTGAACAACATGGTAATTATAATGAAAATGAGATAATGACTCATTTTCATTATAATTACCATGTTGTTTTACATCGTTCATATTGAATGTATTTTGCACTCATCCATGGCTCAAATTCATTCATTTGTTGCATATATTCTGTTGTGTATAATAGGAGATTGTCCCATAAATGGCCGGATTTAGTGTACAGTACGATTTTAATCAGTTAAATTCTCTGAAATATACTGTTTCAAATGCAGTATTGAAATTTCCAGTGGAAGGACGGAAGTCAAATTTATAAGTATTCTCTTGTTGATTTTCTTGTTAATTCATTGTCAGTTATTTTCTTAAATTATTGATCATCATCATAAATAAATAAAACATTAAATGAACATTGGACTTGTGCTATGAAATTTTTCCCAGACTAAAACAAAGGTGCAACATGGAAGAACAGAACCTTGCATGCTCCTAGAGCAAAATTCTGTTGCCAATATAAATAAATAATTGGATTCTCATCAAACTTGTTTAGAATTTTTTTATTTTTTTTTTGCCCATGTGGGCAAATTTTATTTTCTATATTTTATTCTTGCTAACATAAATGGTCATGGACTCATGGTCAGTTCTATAAATTGAAGCAGTATCCAACCTTATCAATATAAGGTGATTTAATTTGGCCAATATAGACTGATTAATAAGTCATTGCAATGTACTTGGAAGGTTAAAAGAGTACTAAATCTGGCCATTTATCTCCTTTTAAACTAAACAGAATATATGCAACAAATGAATGAACTGAAGCCATGGATTAGTGAAAA
The DNA here is from genome assembly GCA_032622095.1 of Siphonodentalium dalli. Taxonomy (NCBI): domain Eukaryota; kingdom Metazoa; phylum Mollusca; class Scaphopoda; order Gadilida; family Siphonodentaliidae; genus Siphonodentalium; species Siphonodentalium dalli. The sequence continues at coordinate 40,332,514 of CP136066.1, read as the reverse complement.
AGACACTCATGTGCTCTATGAACGATGCAAACAACATGGTAATTATAATGAAAATGAGTTTATAAACTCATTTTCCTTATAATTGCCATGTTGTAAGCCAGTGCATTCACTTATATATGCGAGGCTCCCTATGGGAGACTTGCATATAAAAGAGAATGCACTGACACAGGATATTTAATGCTGCACCAGCGCAGCTCCCGTCATGAAGGGTTAACAATAAACTTTGGCAATTTTTTAAAAAAATGGTGAAAATTGAGATATGGGCAGGTCGGAAACCAAATTGTGAGAAAAAAATGTGATGAACAAACAAATTACTTGACAATTCTAACAAACGATGAATGGAAATCCAACACTTTCAGATAAAGAAAGAGGGATAACTCTTATTGGAACATGTGAAGAAGTTCAATGAACACTCTTTTGAAAGCCCTCATGATGCCAAATCTGCATACCAAATTTCATTGAGATCCGATTGCGCATGGTTGAGATATATGAGAGGACGGACAGATAGACGCATGTAATCCAGTATATCCCCATCTTTTGGGATTGGGGGGGGGGGGGGGGGTATAAATATAAGGTGACAATTTTTTACTGAAATTGGAATTTTTTTTCTTTGATTTGGGCCATGGTGTTGAGTTTATGTAAGACTTCTCTCCAAACCATTCTATCAGTCATAATAGACTAGGAAAATCACAATAATTGAGATATTAATGGGTCGAGGTGTTATTTATGTTTATTTGCAAAAGATGATTTCAAGTGAATATATGAGATTTGCATTCACTAGTGATAATGTGGAATAACTGCCAATTAGTACATGTACATATGTTAAGAACTACCCAAGGTTTTTTAATATATGTTTCCCCTCCTCCATCCTCCTCCACCCTGCTCCAAATCCTGATCCATCTAAAGATATTTTTCCCTGATGTTTGTAAACCAACAAATAAAATTTCTGTGGCCTAATTTAGTTAAAGATGCATTCATGGTTCCAGACCTGTAAAAAAAGACAACATACATGTACAATATCTAAATTTACATAGTTTTTTGCTTGTTCAGGCAACAGCAATTTAACCCTTTACCCAACAAACCGGCCAAAACCGGCCAAATAAAGCTTCAACAGCCTAAAATATCTTCGGTCTGTCTCAATAGAACCATACAAATATGGATATCATTGGAACCGGCTCCTTGCCCACATTGTGATAGTTACAGTTAGCCCTGTGCCAATGCATTCTCTTATATATGCAAGTCGACCATAGGTCGCCTCGCATATATAAGAGAATGCATTGGCCTAAAAAAAACTCTTTTTTAAACACTTTTTACCATTTTTTCTTACATTCTTTAACAATTTTATAATTTTTAATGTGTTAAGCCAATTCATTCTCTTATATATGCGAGGCGACCTATGGTCGACTCGCATATATAAGAGAATGCATTGGCACAGGGCCCTTCTGTTGGGTAAAGGGTTAATAGCCTGGTTTACGAACCCATCCTACCATTTTTGTTCCCAATACCATAAAAACATTAAACTATTTATTGATTGGTTTTTGTTCATGTTCTCGAGAATATGAAACATTTCATGAGAAAATAGCTGATGGCAATGTCTTTCATGTTGTGTTCTCCTTTTTTATCAATATTTCAACTGTTTATGAGAAGAAATACCTTAGCTTATTTCTATAAATTGAATAAAACTTATCGCTTCAAAAAATCTTGTGAAATTTATGTACATTTCCAATATTTGTCTATAGTTGAGGCATTGATGAATATTTTTATTAATATTTTTTTCCCTCCTTCATCTACTATTTTTCCACCCAAATGTTCGTAAACCAGGCTATTATATTGGTTTGGCTTCAGCTGAAAAATTAACAAAATAATTACTGCTGTTCTACAGTCCTATTGAAATTATATGAAACTAGCTGATGTGCCTGGCTTCATCCAGGTTATTTAGGGAACGTTGAAAAGTTAGGAGAAAGAAGAAAACTATTGTTCGATCGGTCCAGAAACATGCATATATGATCCTATATGAGCAAGGACACGGTTGCACATGAAATTGGACCCGCCCATTTTATTCCCGGGATCAAAGTTGGCATACATACCAAATTTGAGTCGGATCGGTCAAGGTCGAGATATATGAGCATGGTCGCACATGAAATTTGACCTGCCCATATTGTTCCCGGGATCAAAGTAGGTCCACATACCAAATTTGAGTCAGATCGGTCAAGCAGTTTTCGAGTCTATATAACATGCATACATACATGCAGACAGACAGAAATTCCAAAATATATAATAGATAAACATAGAGACAATTCAATATAAAACAAGATATTGTCTTTTAGGTGGCACTTCTAGTTATTGTTTAATAAGATAGGTTTTATAAAAATTGGCCTTGATCCCTGAATATACATGTATCTTTAAATATTCAGCGTGACCCAAAAGGCACATAGCATACTGCGATCATTTGAAATATTTTAAATTGCTGATATCGCCAATAATATCTCCGCAAAGAAAATAAATAATTAATCCACAATGAATCAAATAATTCCTGCATTGAGCATATAGTCTACACTTCAAATGTTCAATGGGAAAAGTCAATAATCAGAATGCTTGGAGGTATAGAGTTAATTACAGAACTCATATGAATAGGAAACCACAGTCCGTGAAATGATTAGGGTAGATCACAGTATTTACCATTGGGAGTTAGGACTAAAGCCGTAACTATGCATGCAACATTTGACAATTTAAATAGTCTCAGTGGTGTACGTACTGTGTTGTGTTTAGAATGTAATTCCAGGACACGTTGCTCATTTGAAGCCTATTTGGATTTATTAAGTTTTTTAACTTTGTGCAATATGTTGTTTTGAGAATAAAATGACGGCCAAATCTAGGCAATCCATGAGACTGTTTTCTCAAGCGGATAAAAGGACACAGCATCCATGGGAGGTATTAAATTTATTTTTCATTAAAGGGACATATAATCTTTAAAGATGTATTCAGGTTTCCAGACCTCAAGTTACAACAACAACATACAAAATCTAATTTAACATCATTTTCTGCTTTTTTTTTGTTGAAAAAATTCTGAAAACAAAATATGACATGTAAACTGGAACAATAAATACCTAAAGAATATCAATTTATCATATTGTTATAAAAACTATTAACAGAATAATTTTTTATGTCCCTCTAAAACATCACAACTACAGTAATGCTCTAACAACAAGCCATATTTCCGACTAAATCCTGAAAAGTTACCCATAATTCTGCTGTAGTTAAGGAGTCGATTACTTAGAGCATTACTGTATATGATATAAATGCATAGTAAATTCAATATCGAATAAATAGCATCTGTCATGTAGCATCTCTCATGTAGCATCTCTCATGTAGCATCTCTCGTGTAGCATCTCTCATGTAACATCTCTCATGTAGCATCTCTCATGTAGCATCTCTCATGTAGCACGTCTTCTTCCAAACATGTTATTTTATAAAACAGAATCTAAATAAAAAGTCAAATACCGGGTTTCGTAAAAATTGGTCTGGAACCATGAATATATCTTTAAGAGTAAATTAAAGCATTATATGTATTTATATTGGAAGAGGGAGCTGAGTGTCAGATCATGCCATGAATCTCTATTCAGGCTAACACCTGTAGAGATCATATTCCACCAGTACAAAACATTGGAACTTTTTAAAGTTTTGACAGAGAACCTTATAAAGTCGAAAAAATAACACGAGGAATATATTTCTTAAAGTCATTAGCTTCACTCCCGGTGGGTATATATTTCATGTCAGACAGAACTGTATCCAATATACCATAAGAAAGGTCATAAAAAACTAGAAATAAAACCCCAAGGTTGCATATTATTGATGCGGTATTCGCCCCGTATTAAATTGTTGAAAACTGCGGTCAGAGTAAGAAATCTTCTCAGATACAACCACATTTTCGGCGCGAATCATCGCGTGGAGGTCATGGAATTATATTCGGAAGAAATCGGAACCGCCCGAAAAACGACGATCGGCTGGCACGCACGGTTGACAGAACAGCCAAAACAATAGCCGGCATGTCGATAACCGAAAGTAGATTCAACAAAACACAAACTAGATAATGTCTTGATTTTTGCATCGATATCTCATGTTTTCTAATTGAAATATCGAGAATTAATTGGCAACTAACAAAGTGTACACACTGTGTATATGTTATATATGGATTGTTTGCAAATTTATGCGTGAATGGGTATTCACAGCATGCAAAATACGATTGGCACACCTCTGAACTGATCCAGGGGGGACGGGACTACCCGCCCCCGAGACAACCTGCCCCTATGCTATTTTGGGGGCGGGTTGTCCCGATAAATGAGGGCGGGTTGTCCCGAAATTGTTAAGAGTGATTATATTCTTTTATGACGGGTAGTCACGGACCCGATCCAGGTGGTCATGCTTCTCATCGATTGAAAATAAACAAATCGGGGAATTCCTGCGTTTCTTATCAAACGTCAACATATTTGGTCGAATTTAAGATGAAGTTATCTGCAATGGCATTATTGACTTCTGTAAATGGAAATTATTAGCAATATTTGAAATGCAGAAAGTGAACCACCGATCGATCTATAAATTATTATAATAGCCCAATCGGGCTGAACTAGATCGATTGGTCTTCCTGGCATAGTGGTCGCTGCTGTAAGAGAGGGAACTCTAAATTTCTTAAATATTAAAATTTTGTTTGTTTTCAGATTTGTACAAGTTTATAATGAATATTACCAGTAAAAAATTATACCGTTGTCTTTCATTAGTTTCAAAATAAATGAGAATTCTTTTTAATTGGTAGAAACAGCTCTGGTCGAAAGAACAATTTAGAGTACTCCCCTTATCCCAGATTCACTTTATAGTAGCTAATTACACTTAAGCGTAAATTATTTACGCTTAAGCATAATCAACTTACGATAAGCGTAATACATTTGAATTACGCTTAAGTGTAATTGGGTTCATCAGCTATCTCACCTCTATGGGAGGAAGCCAAATTAACATTTAATAAATAATTGAGCTAAAGCCCCCCCCCCCCCCCCAATCAAGGAATCTCTAATTACACTTAAGTGCAATAAGAATATTTCTTATCGCGCTTAAGCGCAATAAGAATATTCCTTATTGCGCTTAGAGATTCCTTATTGCGCTTAAGTGCAATATGATATTCCTTTTTGTGCTTAAGTGCAATAAGATATTCCTTATTTTGCTAAGCGCAATTATATATTTCCTTATTGAACTTAATCGCAATTATCTCTTCCCTTATTATATCGCTTAAGCTCAATTATATCGCTTGGCTCCCCATATACCTCATGTATATTGGTATAACCTGATGTAGGTTACTGGCATTAGTAATGCGGTTGCATCCATTTCAGCGTGAGGGGAGTTCAATGAGAGTGTATATGAATTACGTTTAAGCGTACTTCATTTACGCTTAAGCGCGGAACTCATTTACACTTAAGCATAATTAAAATGAATAATGCTTAAGCAAATACCTATTTGAACTCCAACTGATTTCCTCTGTCTGAATAATTGAGTCCATCTCATAGTATATGGGGGAGTCTAAACCGATGTTTGATTGATGTCTTATTGCCAGAGTAAATTTGAGTTTAGAGGGAATCGCATGGGAGACAGCCTTTTCAAATATATTATTTATTAGTGTAAATCAATTGCGCTCAAGCGCAAAAAATATGTGTCTAATAATATATTTGCGCTTTAGCATAAAATTGCCATAAATGTGATCTATTTTATGGGAGGCCCTTTTCACATTTATTATTTATTTACGCTTAAGCGCAAATAACCTCTATCATTTGCGCTTAAGCAAATAGATCATATTTGCGCTTAAGCGCAAATCATTTGCACTTAAGCGCAAATAAAAATCAATATGCATTGATCCCCCCTGAATTAATTTTACATGGCACAGGCCTAAACACATCACTAAAGTTGATATAGCCCCACCATATGAAGGAAACAATCCCCCAGAAACCCCAAGATCTGTTTTATGACCATGGAATGGAAATGATATAGATCTGTGTAGGATATGTCTCTTTTATAAAATATACTATATCTCTGGGATGGAGACACAAATTCTTGGGGACAGGGATGCTGATATTATGAAAATAGGGGTTTTTCCCTACTAAGTCAATGAGCACACCATATGAGGGAAGCAAACCCCAGTAACCCCTAATTCCCTATTTATGGCCATGGAAATGGTATATAATATCTGTGCAGGAGATAATAAAATATACATGAGCTCTGGGAGTAAGGCACCAATTCTTGGGACACCAGGGACAGAGATGCTGATATATGCATATGGATTTCTTTTTTCAACTTTCCAGTCTGTACGGGGCTACTACTATATATATGGGCCCATGATAATATAATATGAGATGGACTCAATCATTCACATCAGAGGGATGTAAGGGAGTGTTAGGTATTTGCGCTTAAGCGCAAATAAATTGATAGACACATATTTGCGCTTAAGCGCAAATGATTTACGCTTAAGCACAATGTGAAAATGTGAAAAAGGCCTCCCATACTATTTCCGCTAAAGCGCATATGATTTGGATTTAAGTATAAATGATTTGCTCTTAAGTGCAAATGATTTACACTTAAGTGTAAATGATTTGCGATTAAGCAGAATCAGAATAAATGTGAAAACGGCTTCTCGTATAATCGCTTAAGCATAATTCATTTACGATTAAGTGTAATTAATCTATCAATGAAAATGAATGACCAGTGAGCTTAAGCGTAAATCAATTACGCTTAAGCGTAAATCAATTATGCTTAAGCACACTTAAATCAATTACGCTTAAGCACACTAGTCATAATTATATTACTCATAGGAGTAATTCTTTATCTACATCATACGGTTAAGCGTTAGTGAAGTACGCTTTATATGTGTGCATTACACCTGAGGCTGAGTGTAATACATTACGCATACGTGTAATTCACTTACGCTAAAGTGCAATTAGCTAATACATGTGAAAAAGGCCTTCCATTATAGTTATCATCTATCAGAATGAATAGTGCTGACTAAAGCTTGACAACAGAATTTGCCCTTAAAAATATTTCATGGCCAATGAGCTAACAAATGGTCAGTATTGGCATATTGAATATCAATTATTGTACTATTGTACAGGTATAATGTAATTAAACAGTTTTGAGTTATAAAAGTAAGACAACTCTTTCTGCACGGTACTGTGCTTGCGGCCAGATTGATGTAAAAATTCAAAACTAAAGGAAAACTTCAGACCTCCCAAAATAGGATGGTTAGATTTATTCTTGGTCTAGAAAGTTTCAGTCATATAAATTTAGATCACTTTCAACATCTCAAGATGTTCCCAGTAGAGAATAGGATAATTCAAAGAAAATTGATACTCATGAAAAAGATCTATGATAATAATGGCCCAAATTACCTCAATTCTATGTTTACCTTAGCAAATCCTTCCCATGACACAAGATCTGGAAAATTCAAATATAATATCCCCTCTGTTGGACCCTTTGGTCGAGAGTTTTATGTATTCCGGCATTAAATGCTGGAATAATGTTGTAAAATATTTAGATCCTTCATGTAATGAGAAACAATGGAGAGCAGACATCATTGAAAGAATCTGGATATATATCAAACAAAGCGATGAAAGCATTTATAAATACTTTTGAAATAAGTTTGAATTAAGCAAATCCCCCTTTGATTGATCATTTTTGGCATTTACGTAGTGTATATAGTTGGAAGCAATTTTCATGGTGTGGTCGAGGAGTCATGTGATCTGAAGTCAGCAGGGTCCACAATGGAATCAAATTGGCTACGCCAGCTTTTTGTGCAACCCTGTTGGCTCTAGATCTCATGAAACTTGTCCCACTCTGTGACATGTCACACTGAATCTGCTTATACTTATCTTATTACTGATTCCATTTATACTCTACAGTCACATCTAGATTCTATTTGCAACCTCATATAACACATATACATATGTTACCTATTCTTACTCTGTTACAATGTTTCATGATTCTAGAGTCAATAAACTTATCTTATCTTATCTTATCTTACCTTGTCAATGCGCTTACAATTTTCTATAAATAGTAACATTTTGGAATTATTACCTCTCGATCACTGTTCGATTATAATCTTTGCCACTAACTCGGCCAATGTTCTTCCGTTTGTGATTTCACGCAACAATTCCCTTTCTATTCCTTCCCTGTCGAATCGACTACCCGATTGCGATGTCAATTAGTTTTTCGCTTTAATATTCTGAAGTGACGCTATTCCAGCGAACGGTCATCCTCCCTAGAAGCCATTTCTGAGAAGTGAGAACGAAACCCGATTCAATCCCAATCGAGTCGGAAGTGCTCGGGCATTTCCGTGACTGCACAAGACAATGATTCGGTTTGTTTTTTCGTGTTATTATGGCGAAATTAATCGGGACGATTGATGAAATATAAATAGTTAGCCGAATGGCCGTATAATGTGTACAAACTGACTTCAGGATGGGGGATTTCGTGTATCTGAGTTATTTTATTCACTCTTCCCACAGAATGAGGCAGGGAACTCAATTGTGAGGTTCAATTTACGTTTCACATCACTTTAATTATTATCTGTTCCTTAATAATGTACTTCACTATATCTGAAGGTCCCAACTCGAAATTTCATGCCTTTCTGTGACTTTTGATAGCTGATATCGCAATAAACATTCAATTAATTACCCAGGAAAAATTCCATAATTGTAAGCGACACAAAGCAAAATTGCTCACAAAGTCACTTAAATCATGGAAATTGATAGTTGGGACCTTCACCAACAGTGAAGTACATTATTAAGAAACAGATACATGTAATAACAAAGAAATATATTCCCTGTGTTATTTTTTGGATTTTATAAGGTTCCCTGTGAAAACTTCAAAAAGTTCCCAGGTTTTGTACTGGTGGAATATGATCTCTATAGGCATTAGCCAGAAATTTAGTAATCATAAAAGAATGAAGATCTCAAGAAATAACCATAATTGTACGCTAAACGCGTTAAATATTAATTCTATTTAAGTAAGAAAAGGGATAGGGTGGGTGGGAAAATTGATCGAAGTGGTATGTCGAGAGATTCGAATTCGAGTAAACAAAAATGGGCGCGAAAAGCTTTTATACCAGAGGTTAGTATTATGGGCTATCGAAGAGAATTATGGGAAGTTCAAAGGTCACTATCGAAGAGAATTATGGGAAGTTCAAAGGTCACTATAGTTTTTTCAAACCAAAACATACCGGTATAGAGTAAAATATATATAGTCTGTGGAATATTTGTTCCGGTTTAGTAATTACACATTTTGTAAACAAAATAGCCCTCCAACTTGACGATGACATGCACGTTCGAAAAAGTGAACCACACACCAAATATAAGGAGATTCTTTTGAAGATTAATTTTAAGATTAATTAAGTAATCATTTAGACAAAGCAAAAGTCAAATAAAGGTGCATATCTCCATAAAAAAATCATTGGATGACCAAATTCGAACTTGACCTTGTTTTTGAACTTTAAACAATTTAACCAAATATCAAGAAATTCGGTTGAACAGTGTTCAAGTTATCATCTGGGAAAAACCCAAAAATGAGTTATTTCTGAGTTGAAAAAAAGGCATAACTCAGACAATGAGCAAAAACTAGACATGCATTTTCTCAAATGTGAACCACATACCAAATATATTGAAATTCTGTTGAATGTTTCTTAAGTTATCATCTGGACAAATCCAAAAACTGCAATTTATAAGTTAATGAAAGTGTCAATGACACTGTAGCTCAACTTTGTAAAGAAGGTCATTTTTTAGGAGTGTAAAAAATGAGCAGTAAAGGATTTAGTCATACACAGAGTAAAATCCAAGATGGCTGGCGGCTATATTTTTTGGCCGAATGACCCCAAAATGACTCGTTTCCCATCTACATGTCATTATTAACATCCATGACAAAATTTAGCCCGTGATTTATCTGTTATTCTGATCCAAATCATATAATTGAGGAGGGGGACCAAAAATAGGGCCAAGAGGGAATGAGATTATGAGAATCTAGCAATTTTATACTGACTTAAACTGTCCAACAGAACATTTTGTTTATGAATATATGACACACTTTTTGTGCATTACAGAACAGAAAGGCGTTGAGTGAAGAATACGAAGGAGAAGTTTCAAACAGAGAGGGATGGTGGAGAGAGACAATCAGGGTGAGTTAATATTAAACAGAGAGGAAACGTTGATAGCAATTAATTACTACAATTAGGGTGAGTTTACATGAAACGAAGGGGGTTGATAGCAATTAATTACTACAATTAGGGTGAGTTAATATAAACAGAGAGGAAACGTTGATAGCAATTAATTACTACAATTAGGGTGAGTTTACATGAAATGAAGGGGGTTGATAGCAATTAATTACTACAATTAGGGTGAGTTAATATTAAACAGAGAGGATATGTTGATAGCAATTAATTACTACAATTAGGATGAGGGTACATGAAACGAAGAGGGTTGATAGCAATTAATTACTACAATTAGGGTGAGTTAATATTAAACAGAGAGGATATATTGATAGCAATTAATTACTACAATTAGGGTGAGTTAATATTTAACAGAGAGGATATGTTGATAGCAATTAATTACTACAATTAGGGTGAGTTTACATGAAACGAAGAGGGTTGATAGCAATTAATTACTACAATTAGGGTGAGTTAATATTAAACAGAGAGGACACGTTGATAGCAATTAATTACTACAATTAGGGTGAGTTTACATGAAATGGAGAGTATTGGCAGCAATGTTAATTACCAGCCATCTACAATTAACGTAAGTTAACATGAAATGGCATGGGAGATGGTGATGATGATAAATAGATTTTACTGCCCTCATTTTAGAATTCTCATTCTTACAAGTTACACTATATTTATTTATTATTTTAATTTGACTCCTCCAAACTGAGTGTCAAGAGAATATGTTGTGCTTTGTTCACTTATTATTGAGCGGGAAAATCGAACTAAAAGTAAATAAAGTCATATAATTTTCTCTCTCTCTCTCCAATAGGAAACACCACTGCCGGGAACTTACGAATCGGACTCATTTCTCGATGGCTTCAGGAAGAAACAGAATACATATCGATTCAAATCAAATGGCAGAACTATCGACCCACAGCCTCATGGGAAGGGTGCACTTCTACTGCCGGGTGCTTACGAACGATCTGGCTTCATAGACTGGTAAGCTAAATTCAGATATAGTATCCTGACCATGAATTATTCCCAGAATATTATGTCCATAATACGATCTGGCTTCATAGACAGGTAAGCTGCTATCCTGACCATGAATTATTCCCAGAATTTTATGTCCATAATATTATCTGGCTTCATTGACAGGTAAGCTGCTATCCTGACTATGAATTATTCCAGAATATTATGTCCAGCATATTATTGAATAATTTTCAATAATATTATGGAAGAGAAGAAGTGCAATGTGTCGTCTGCCAATTTGGAAATATAGAGAAACTAAACTAAAAAAGAAATAGAATCTATGTGAAGAAGTTTCTATAGAAATTTTATAATAAAGAAACTTTCCAGAGAAGATGAGGCCTAAGCAGAATGAGGTCCCCAGAGGGTAATTTAGTATGCTAGCCTGCTATGTGGGATAGCGTCACTAAATTCACCCTTTGTGGACCTCATTCTGCAAATGACAGACACACTAAACTCAGGCCTGGTACATTACCTCTGATGGTAACTGTGACGTTGTTGATGTGGTTGTTGTTGTTGTTAATTGTTGTTGTTTCCTTGTACTGGTTGTTGGTGTTATTGTTGTTTCCTCCATCGACTTTACATACCCTGAAGGAAGGTTATTTACTGCTGAACCGCTTCTTAATTGTTGTTTATATCTGCAGTGTGAAGAATAAGTGTAAAATTTAAAGGCATTCATGATGTGTACAGCTAAAAAAATCATACTTTTATTTTTTTTAACCCTTCATGATGGGAGCAGCATTAAATATCATGTGCCAGTGCATTCTCTTATATATGTGAGTCTCTCATAGGGAGCCTCGCATATATAAGAGAATGCACTGGCTTACAAGGTCAATGTAAATATTGTTAGCCCATGCTTCCTATGGGCGACTCATATATAAGAGATTGCACTGGCCAATGGGAGACTCGCATATATAAGAGAATGCATTGGCACATGGTTTTTGCAAATTTCTGAGTCGTCAAAGGGTTGAAGGGCCTTAGATACAGTGTTTGCAGCATGGCATGCATCGCATGATATGCCGACTTAGAACACACTGCATGCAATGGTTTATTGCACATGGTGTGCAATGCAGGCGACACTGCAAAAAAAGGCTGCAGCAGGATTACATCAGTGTCCTAATTATGTGGGGTGGTGCCGTGCGTATCGCGCATTTTTGTCTGCAGTTATTCGGAAAATTCTGCTGTTTGCAGTGACGGATTGCAGAACGAAAACATTGGAAGCACAGCAGTTTCAGTCTCGCTCAGTTTTGGACTCATGTGATTGTGCATCACTTCACAATATGCAGTCATTTGATACAAAAATACGTGAAAAACAATGGAACCATAATATCATCCGAAACATACGAATACCGCAGAAATCGCCTGTAGAGTGCCCTAAAAAAAAATAAAAAAATGAATTTTGTATTATTTTTTTTTGGGTTAGGCCAATGCATTCTCTTATATATGCGAGGCGACCTATGGTCGACTCGCATATATAAGAGAATGCATTGGCACAGGGTATATGGGTCGATACAAAAATCGGACCTGGCACTCAAAGGGTTAATGAAAGGGTAATATGAATGGTCTCTATTTATTTACAGCTTGAATAAGAAGCCAGCCACGTACAATTTCAAAAGTCAGACAAGAGACGCTTTTGGAAGCCATGAAATTGGGACAAAGGACAAGGTGAGACTATGTCTATTAAATGGAGGGTGTCACCCCCTTACCCCTCCTAAATTATGAACACATTCCGGAGTTGCTAAAATTCTAATGATTAAATTGTGGCGTGTCGATTTAATATTTCAAGTGCAATATGACTTATTTTGAGAAAATAGGTAATTGATCAGAATTAAAGTAATATAGTGGAGAAATTTTAATATAGGATGTGCCTAGGAATTCTAAAAAAAATCCTATTTATTTCCTACAGGAAATGCGGTCCTATATTTTTCCTATATATAATGATGAATCGTCGTTTCCTATAGGATTCCTTTTGGTTCCTATAGGATATTTCCGTATGGAAAGTTAAAGGAATATGGATAACAAGACATGGTAATTTCACACTAATATAATAGCTGAGAAAAAATTAAAATTTGAAGAATTTAGTGCTATAACAGCTGCATGTGTACTTAGTACTGGCCAGCCTTATTGTTGAATCCTGAGTCCCAAAGCCTCCATGAAAAATTATAAGACAAACCTGACGTCATGAAAATATATGTTTCCCCTTTATGTCATTGTGATGTCATAAATATATATATATAAGATACCACATGGCAGCTACTAGCATAAACTAAATTTTAATTCGGAGCTACAGTAATGTCCTAAATAATCGACTCCTTAACTACAGTAGAATTATCAGCAATTTTTCAGGATTTAGTCGGAAATATGGCTTGTTGCCATTCATCGAAAAGCACTGATGAATGGCAAGAGCCATATTTCCTGAAAAATTACCCCATAATTCTACTGTGGTTAAGGAGTCAATTATTTAGGGCATTACTGTAGTTATTAAAGTTAGCATTACATGATCTTAGAATATGACATCTTCAACAGCATATTCGTTTAATGTATACACGCCTCAAAATATGGTGCTGGACATTTGCAGAATGAGGTCCGCAGAGGGTGAATTTAGAAATGCTACCCTGCACAGTGGGCTAGCTTCACTAAGTTCACCTTCTGGGGACCTCATTCTGCTTAGGCCTCATCTTCTCGGGAACGTATCTTTATTATCAAATTAACATGTTTTTTTTAGTTTCTTCAGAAAGTTTCTTTTTCTTTTTTAGTTTAGTTTCTCTATATCCCCAAATTGGCAGACGACACACTGCATAATCGAGGTGCCCAATGGATGCACATCACCATCTGGGAACTTGAATCTGTGCCTATCCCATAGCAGATGAGGCCATTTAGAATCATTCTAGAATGTGGTCCCCAGAGGTAGAATTTAGTGATACTTGCCTGCTGTGCGGCTGGCATAACTAAATTCACCTTCTGGGGACCTCATTCTGCGAATGACCAGCACCATATGTTGAGGAAACTTCATGTATGCGATTGGTCAGGTGGATTATCTCTTTCACAACATAATAAATACAAATCGAAGACCCCTGTCGAGATACGCGTCTATCAATTAATATTAATTTTATTTGGATTTTTGTTTGTGTCAAATATTTCTGTGCCTTTCAATTATGTTATTTTCAGTTTTTTATTCATTGAAAATAAGAAAATGCCACACATTAGGTCTTATCTACTTGATTCCCACTTAATCTTACAATAGATACAATCAATAGCAGACATTTTATGGCTCGCATTTGTTTGGAGTACCATGCTAGAGACCTTTATCTCAAATTTCTATTTATAGAACAAAGAAGTGTCCCATTAATTGAATAAAATAATATCGAAATAAAATCAATATTAATTGATAGAATCGTTCCTGGGCTGGGATTTCCAACTCATACGTATTATTTCATACCCAGGAAACTATCTAAAATTTAATATTTAAAGAGATAATCCATCTTTAATCATGGCGGGGAATCATGTGGTTTCGAGGTTGGTGAGTACCACGCATTCAAAATGTGCAAACGCACAAAAACATAATATACGAGGAACTGACACAAAACATAGCAGTTTTACGGTTACGAGGATATGCTAGTTTATTTTTGAAACAAGTTGACACCTTATTCGTTCGGAAATACTTAGTGGTTTTCAATAACATTCTGACCAAAGCTGCCAGTCGGAGGTGCGTGGTATACACCAGTCCATACACCTTGGAGAATCCATCGTCTGACAAATTTGGTCAGAATGTTAGAGCAAACAAATATGAATTTGGACATAAATGTGGTATCAGCTTGTTTGAAAAATAGTATAGCATCTGCTCATAGCTGTCAAAATAATATGGAATATGTCGATCTTAGTTTATTACCTTTTTTACCTCGCGTCTGGTCGCGTTTTAGATCGCATCAGCCATTTTGTATGCGTGATACTCATCAACTCGAAACCACATGATTCCCCACCGTGTTAATATGATATCAAGTAGTCCTAATTAAAACGGAATTGTATTATGCAAAAGTTTTCATTTTTTTAAAGGATTATAATGTGTCTCCACAAGCATATGAAGTGCAGCAATATTTGAGTGTGTCGGCAGAGAAGACTCCATCAAAGTAAGTTAACCCTTAAAGGGACCCAAGGCACTTGCAGTGGGTATATGTGAACAAGATGGCTGTTGGCGGCCATGTTTTTTAACAAATTTCAGAAATAATTGATGGCTCCCATCTAGAGGTCACCCCGAAGATCCATATAATGTTTGGTGGCGATCAGATGAGGGATGTGGTCTGTAGGGTGAGCCAAAGGATTTAGTCATGCAAAGAGTAAATTTCAAGATGGCTGGCAGTGCATGGCCATGTTTTTCATCGAAAATTGCTAAAATTTGATAGCTCCCATCCAGAGGTGATCCTAAACAATGCCTCTAAATTTGCAAAACATTTCTCCAATAAATGCGGGCTGCAGCTATGCTGATGCATTAAAATTTGAAATCCAAAATGGCTGCTGTTGGCCATGTTTTTTAAAGGAATTTTGGAAAACAATTTATGGCTCCCATCTAGAGGTGACCCTGAAGATCTATATTAAGTTTGGTGACGATTGGATGAGGAATGCAGCCTGTAGGCTAGGGTGAGCCAAAGGAAACTTTTGATGGACTCATAGACACTTGGTCTTCAATGCATGTTGCAATACTATTTTTATACTATATTTCAGGCACTACATGTTCAAGTCACAGTCAAGGAGGTTGCCTTCCAAGCCATTCATGCCAGTAAGTGACTTCAATTATTTATATACCTCGACCTATATCCGATCTCGGAAATATTCATGGACATGCACAAAACCATGATGGTTACAATCAAGCATGAGTTTAGTGTGTATCAGGATAGCATCACCAGTGAGAGCTTTCCGATGAATGGCAACAAGCCATATTTCCTACTAAATCCTGAAAAATTACCCATAATTCTGCTGTGATTATGGAATCGATTATTTAGGGCATTACATTACATGGTCATTCCATTTAGAAGTTTTGTGTCCTATACGTAACATACAAAACTTGGGAGAGAATCCATTTAAACGGTTGACAAAAATATTCCTGCAAGACAATCACGACCAATGTTCCTCATCCAAGGGCAAAATTACTAGGACAACATCACAACAAGCTATCATCTATCAATATACTTTACTTACAGAGGTTAGGACCAGGTCCTGGGAACTATGAATACACTGAGCCACCAGCTCAACACAGCGTGTCTTCCAGCTTCAAGTCCCGAACGCCGAGATTCACATCTTCTCATTCGGTAAGAGCCTAATTCCAATAAACAGAGAGTAACATGAAGCCTTGAAATAGTGTGTCTGTCATTTGCAGAATGAGGTCCCCAGAGGGTGAATTTAGTGATGCTACCCCGCATAGCGGGCTAGCATCACCAAATTCACCCTCTGGGAACCTCATTCTGCTGAGGTGTAAGCAGAATGAGGTCCCCAGAGGGTGAATTTGGTGATGCTAGCCCACTATGCGGGGTAGCATCACTAAATTCACCCTCTGGGGACCTCATTCTGCAAATGACAGACACACTATTTCAAGACTTGAGTAACATGACAGATAGTATCAGGTGTTTACTTATTTCCCTCTCCTACAAATATTGGCGGTATTTATTAACAACCATTCTTATTTGTTTTTATTGTGTCAATATTTTAGATTTTAAGAACCTGAGCATTATACTGAAAACACTATACAGGCTAATTATCTCATGAATTCATCACTTTAAGATATGGGCGGTGTTAAAATAGTCACATCCACTAAAACCGCCATAAACAGAATATTATATAATAGACAGATGTTGTTCTAATACCAATCATAAATATTGCATACATTGCATGTATTGTCATGTTTGTACCCTTGGTTATATAAACAAACATCAATAATGTTAATTTACGGATTGTTTGTAGACAAATGTTTGGAACTACGGTATCGTCCAATGAAAATGTTCTGTTGCACTGTGGATAAAATTATTGGCGCAATCAATAATCGCATTCAAGTCACACCAAATTTTATTTTAATCGACCAATTCTACCCGCTGTCAGTTCAAAATCAAGCTAATCCACGTTACTTCATGATTGAGAAATGATCAGACCGAAAACGTGTACATAATATAATTGTTCTTGCAAAAAAGATGAATATTTTTCAATCTAACTAAATCACTGATTTGAAGAATAAAATTGCCCGAAAACAAAAACCCTTTTCGTTTGGCCGCTAAACAATTTTATCACCATTTCAGAGAACTCCAGGACCGGGGACGTATGAGAAGGCATTTCAGTATCCACTACCAAAAACTATAGAGAAGATAGGACGACAAAATGGCTTGTTTTTCACCAGTGCATTCCAGGCGTGATGAAGGAATCCACGTAGGAACTACAAACTGGACGAATGAATTCTGTTTCAAAATCAACAAAGGAAATATTATTGTGCGAATCAGGTGGATAATTATGACATTAGGTTGAGGAAATCATGATTCAAATCAACATGGGAAAATGTTTTCAATATGGAATTCAGTGCTTCACAGGAGACGGGTGCGAGTGAAATTGTACCGGTCATCACCCGTAACTTTCAATATACTGGTGCTGAAATATGGTCCCTTCTCTCCTGCTATGGGATGTGGAGTTCGTGGGCTGTAATCATTATAGCACTATAGTCAGGACTCGACAAAAGGAAAAAGAAATATTATCTTTCACTGTAATATGTTATTATGCGTCGTGTCTAACTTAGAGGTGTAAAAAGCACCCGTCTGATAATTTCCGAGCATTAAAACTGCTCTCGTCAAAATAGCTGGGATTTTACGAATATTTAAAACTTTAAAAATCAACAGTGGAAACAAAATATAATTCCCTCATTGACAGGTATGCAAATCAGTTCTATTCACTGGGCAGAAATATTTGTGACTGCTGTATTTTTTTATTGTAATATATGGGGATATGATGTTATAATATGTAATTTAAAAATTGTGTCAACAGGTTGACACAAATGGAGCCCTTCAGCCAAGACAACTGTTTGGACAGGCCTGATAATATGGTGCTGGACATTTGCAGAATGAGGTCCTCAGAGGGTGAATTTAGTGATACTACCCAGCACAGTGGGCTAGGATTATTTCCCTATATCCCCAAATTAGCAGACGACACAATGCATAATCGAGGTGCCCAGTGGGTGCATATCACAATCTTCACAATCTGAGAACTTAATTCTGAGTCTTGTTCTACAATAGCAGATGAGGACATGCAGAATGAGGTCCCCAGAAGATGAATTTTGTGATGCTAGCCCACTGTGCAGGCAAGCCTTGAAATAGTGTGTCTGTCATTTGCAGAATGAGGTCCCCAGAGGGTGAATTTAGTGATGCTACACCGCATAGCGGGCTAGCATCACCAAATTCACCCTCTGGGACCTCATTCTGCCGAGGTGTAAGCAGAATGAGGTTCCCAGAGGGTGAATTTGGTGCATCACTAAATTCACCCTCTGGGGACCTCATTCTGCAAATGACAGACACACTATTTCAAGGCTTGCTCATTCTACAAATGTCAGGCATCATATTTTGAGGCCCGGGCTTTTACTATAATTGCAGGGCATACAAGTATAAAAATGTTTCAAACCTAATTGAACCTGAATTTATTGCTTGCTTTTACATCCAGGTCGGGTTACAGGGATCAAAGTTCGTCCATAAATGAATTTTAATATTTTAATGCTGACTTTATATCTGACAGAAAGACCTGATCAAGTCAGAATTTAGAAAAGATGTGTCCCGATTTTTAATCAGCATGGACCAATAAACCCTTCCCATACTAAATGGATTCTCCCATTCAGTTATATATGCAATCAACGTCGTTTTCGATGCATCTGTCGGCGTATAGAAGTGTCGGATGCCGAATTACATACTGTATAATTTCTTGCGATTTGATTGGTGGACAAAATAAAATTCCGGGTAAATTCGCCCAATGGATATTCGACTTGGTTTGCGAACTTTTTAAGGTATCACTACCCCCAGTGCTGCGGGAAACGACACTTCCCTCCACTGATAGATATTGTCGCTACCAAGCGTATCTAAGGGCCTTGACCAATCAAATGCACGCATTTTAGTCAAAGCGAAAGTAGTTATTATAAAAGTATAAATTGAAATTGTCTATTATTCATTTGGAGGAATATTAATCCTTCCATGACTGAAGCTTCCTGCGAAAACCATGTGTCAACACATTCTCTTATATATGGGAGTCTCCCATAGGGAGCCTTACATATATACGAGAATACATTGGCCTAACAATACTTAACCCTTCTGTAACTGGCGCTTCCTGAAATTTTGCCAAAATGCTGTACCCATGCATTCTTTTGACATTGTAAACCAGTGCATTCTCTTATATATATGAGGCTCCCTGCAGGAGACTAGCATATAGAAGAGAATACACTGGCACAGGATCTTTAATGCTGCACCAGCGCAACCCACTATGAATGATAGACCACAGATATGGATACTAGTATTGTATGTGTGTGTTGGTGTATTGAGTAGCGTACCTTGTCAGTATTATCTGTATTTATATACTAAGTTTGTTTGCATGTCTGTTGAGGACCAAATAAAAGATATTATATTTACATAAGAATTGGAGCTGTTTCCCTGGCCCTGTTAAACTATTCAGCTCTACTTAGATCACTGTTTGCTTTCAACAAAGATTGAACATTATGGTACATTGTGTATGTGTGGCTATTAAGCTTTTATCAAAGAAATCGGGTTCATTTGCACTTTAATGGTACATTGATCTGCTTTGTTGATGAAAAGGCACTTTATTTTTGATAACATATTTCTGAGACACAATTCATTGTCGCCACTGTCACTTCAATCGTTTTATCTCAGCTATTTATAAAGCCTCCAGGGAAGTAAAGAGAGCTGGGGGTGAAGCCTGCAAATAGTGTGTCTGTCATTTGTGGAATGAGGTCCCCAGATGGTGAATTAAGTGATGCTATCCCGCACAACAGGCTAGCATCACCAAATTCAGCCTCTGGGGACCTCGTTCTGCTTAGGCCTCATCTTCTGAAAAGTATCTTTAGTCTTAAATTATCATTGTTTTTAGTTACTTTTTCCCTTCTGTTCAGTTACTATATCCCCTAATTTGCAGAAGATAAAATTCATAATCGGGTGAACATCAACTTTAACTGGGGAACTTCAATCGGATTCTAAGTCTCCCATAGCAGTTGAGGCCTCAGCAGAATGAGGTTCCCAGAAGGTAAATTGGTGATGCTAGCCCACCATGCGGGATAGTGTCACTAAATTCACCCTCTGGGGACCTCATACTGCAAATGACAGCCACACTATTTGCAGGCTTGCTGGGGGTGGGGGAGTGTATCACTCTTAAATGATTTTCAAAAGTAATGTTAGAAATTGCATTTCCAAAACCGCAAGAGTTGGAAATTTTAACCTGATTATTATTAATGATGTAGTCAGGGTTCAAACCCTAGTTTAAAAAACAACCTGAACATTTAAAAAAAATTAATTTAATTATTTTCTTCTTTGTTCTGTTGAAAGAAATGTTGAAAACCAAATTTGACATATAACTTTAGACCTACAGTAATGCCCTAAATAATCGACTCCTTAACCACAGCAGAATTATGGGTAATTTTTCAGGATTTAGTTGGAAATATGGGATCTTTCCGATGAAAGGCAACAAGCCATATTTCCGACTAAATCTCAGTGAGAGCTTTCCGATGAATGGCAACAAGCCATATTTCCGACTAAATCCTGAAAAATTACCCATAATTCTGCTGTGGTTATTTAAGGAGTCAATTATTTATGGCATTACTGTATAAATATCAAATATCATTTTGTTATTGGATAATTAAGAAAATAATTTTAAGTGTCCCTCTAAAACATCAAAACGAAACGAAAAAAATGCATAGAAAATTCAATATCAAACCAAATCGCATCTTTTCATTCCAAATGTGTTATTTTATACAGTAGAATCTAAATACAGAGTGAAATAGGTTTCTAAAAAATTAGCCTCGAACCCTGAATACATCTATATTTTACTACTATCGATTACATGTTACCCTCACAAAATCTCCAGATACATTTTTCCGACCAAATAGGGAGTGCCTGGTTCAAGTTTTATAACAGTTGAAAGACTCTAACATGAGGGAGGGGGAATTTAAATTAAAGGTGGGAGTTAGAATTTGGATAAAAAGTGTTAATAATTTCTAAACCGATCAACTATAAACCTGCACATAAAATATGAACATGATCTGATAGAAATACTTCAGTTATTGCGTCGGATAGCATTCGTCTACAGACAGACAGACGAATAACAGATGGTTGATCTGGATGCCGGCATTATGTGTACCATACATGGTATGTATGCACATAAAAAGTAAAAAGAGTATAAGCATGGTGAAAATTAAAATAACATTTATTTAAGTATATATTATATCACAATCAACTAATTTCATCAACATAATAAATTAAGAATTTAACCCTTTCTATACTAAATTGGAATAAAATAAAGTAACACCATTTAACCCTTTCAGAGCCAGGGGCCGATCTCATCGGCCCTAATTTACGGTCTGTAAAATCGGCCCTAGATTTTGTTTGTTTTTGGGGGTGAATTTTTTTTGGGTATGGTTAAGCATGCAATAGCGAATTAAAAACAAACTGGATAAAACCTTAGGGGCATGTTATAACTCAAAACTATCACCAAGTATTCATAGTAATAATTTTGATGGCCAAGAAAAACGTAAGATTCCCCGGCACTAAACCTACAAAATAAGTATGTTAAAGAATATAAGAAAACATTATTAAAATTGTAAAAAATTGTAAAAAATAATGAAAAATTGTTAGGCCAATACATTCTCTTATATATGCGAGGCGACCTATGGTCGACTCGCGTATATAAGAGAATGCATTGGCACAGGGTATATGGGTTAATACAAAAATCGGACCTGGCACTCAAAGGGTTAAGACTCATTTGAGTTTTTAAAAAACACGAGCTTTCAGCTATCTAGTGGCCTTTATCAAGTATAAGTGAACAAACAGTGAAAAGTCGTTGACGTTGAAAGTGTCCATCACGATGACGTTCATAACAAGAGTGACGGAAAGCAACTATGTCGCGGCTGCTCCCGAGTGCCGAGTTCCCCGGAAATTATGCAGTACAGTGTAATGTGAGAGAAAACCATAGTCCCTGTTTAACCCTTTCCAGATGGTGTCCATGTAGGTTATTAATTTCAACTCTACTGTTTTCCTTGCTCTCAGTCGTTTCAATCCTCCTCTGAGAACTCTGACCTCGAGGTCTTCCTCTGAATGGTGAGAAGAGTTAAAATGTTCTCCCATGGGCACAAATATATTTTCTGATGTTATGTAATGCCGGTGTCCATTCATGCGGCCTCTGAGGATTTGGCCCATCTCTCCGATGTACTAAATACTCATTGACGAGTAGTTCCCTTAAAAACTGCTCTTGTGTTATCTGTTTTTCTGCATGTAGTCTGCTTTTACCTGAACACCCCTCCAAATGAGCAATGGAATATTCCAATGTATCCTTTATAACTGAATGGGAGAATCCATTTAGTATAGAAAGGGTTAAGTACCAGCTTTCAATGTGATAGTGTCATAACAGAACATAAAATGTCACAGTATATGTAACCTGCATTAACCCTTTACCCAACAGAAGGGCCCTGTGCCAATGCATTCTCTTATATATGCGAGTCGACCATAGGTCGCCTCGTATATATAAGAGAATGCATTGGCTTAACACATTAAAAATTATAAAATTGTTAAAGAATGTAAGAAAAAATGGTAAAAAGTGTTAAAAAAAGATTTTGTTTAGGCCAATGCATTCTCTTATATATGCGAGGCGACCTATGGTCGACTCGCATATATAAGAGAATGCATTGGCAAAGGGCATCACTATAACCATCACAATGTGGTCAATGAGCCGGTTCCAATGATATCCATATTTGTATGGTTTTATTGAGACAGACCCAAGATAATTTAGGCTGTTGCAGCTTTATTTGGCCGGTTTTGGCCGGTTTGTTGGGTAAAGGGTTAAAAGACAACAGGCAGGAGTTTCTCAGCAAGCCTTGAAATAGTGTGTCTGTCATTTGCAGAATGAGGTCCCCCAGAGCGTGAATTTAGTTATGCTACCCCGCATAGCGGGCTAGCATCACCAAATTCACCCTCTGGGAACCTCATTCTGCTGAATGTAACATTAATGTGAGAGCTATGCGGGGTAGCATCACTAAATTCACCCTCTGGGGACCTCATTCTGCAAATGACAGACACACTATTTCGAGGCTTGTTTCTCAGCATCACTCACGCACGAGAAGTCATGTGACATGTAAAACCTACATCAAACAACAGCTGACAGAAGAAATTCGCAGTTCAGCTCGTACATAAAAAAAAATATGGTAACTATGGTAACATGGTCTATAATATATGTTCTCGATCAAGCCTGAAAATATTATGCTGGTCATTTTCAGGATGAGGTCCACAGAGGGTGAATTTAGCTATGCTATCCTGCACAGTGGGCTAGCATCACCAAAATTCACCTTCTGTGGACCTCATTCTGCTTAGGCCTCTGGAAACTATCTTTATTACGAAATTAACAAGTTTCTTTAGACGTTTCTTGTTCTTTTTTAGTTTAATTTATCTATATCACCAAATTAGCAGACGACACACAATGCATAATCAATGTCGTCATTCGGTGCACATCACCATCTGGTAACTTACATCTGTGCCTGGGTCTCACATAGCAGATGAGGCCATGCAGAATGAGGTCCCCATGTGACAAATTTGGTGATACTGGCCCACTGTGCAGAGTAGCATCACTAAATTCACCCTCTGGGGACCTCATTCTGGAATTTACAGCACCATATTTCTAGGCCTGCTCTCTGTATTCTTGCCTTATGGTTATTGGAGGTCTGTGTGTTCACCAGTCACCTCCACTATGCATTTTATCTTCTGCAAATTTAGAATATAGAAACTGAACAGAAGGGATAAAGTGACTAAAAACAATGTTATTTTGAGACCATAGATACTACCCATGAGGTCTAAGGAGAATGAGGTCCCCAGAAGGTGAATTTAGTGATGCTAGCCCTCTGTGTGGGGTAGCATCACAAAATTCACCCTCTGGGGGCCTTATTCTGCAAATGACAGACATACTATATCAAACCTTGGAGCCATATGGTACTATTTTTCGCTCAGTATGAAATTTGTGTACCAATAGGTGCATGAAAAATAGTACTGCGCAAATTTAAATACAAGTAAAGGGAAGTCAGACTGACATAATAGTAACAACAACACAGTCACACACGATGATCAACATATGGATCTATTGACTCAATTTATGTCCACATCAAGTCTGGTTACACTACAATGGACCTTTCCACAGCTGTCAATCAACAAATATTTTCTACCAATCAGTGACTGAGCCAGTCAATTGCTGCAATGGAATTTGTTTGTTTATCATAATTTTTATATCAGCGCATACATTTAGTGTGACAACACACATTTCACCAGATAAAGTCTTCTCGGTCCCCAACGGCTTGTGATATCAGTTGGGATGATTCCTTGTTGGACCGAGTCCCACCCCAATTGCTCTTCCATAACAGACTTTCATTCAAAAGACGTACTACATGTACAAGCAGAGCCCGGACATTCACGTAAACCTCTGAATGTGATTAATCACCTGATATGTCCGCAATTAATGTTTCTTAAAATGATATATCATGTACCATGATAGAAAAAGGTATAGTGATGATGCGATCGTTTAATGTAATGTTTACATGCATTTTCTAGTAGCGTGACAAATAAAAATTCTCTGGAAAATAAGGCTTTCTTTACTTATATATCTCGTTACTTATATATCTCGTTACTTATATATCTCGTTACTTCAGGTTGCTTTGACATTTAATGGACCTCTGATATATGCATGTTTGATATCATCATGCTTGGGAAAGGCTACACTCTATGCTCATATACGCAAAGCTTCCATTTGACCTAATCCGAAGATATACATGCAAGGCAACTTCCGCCCACGATTCTGGGCATAAACTCAGTCCAAAACAGCATCAACCAAACGGTTGTCCCAACCAGTATCCTCAAGCTGTTGTGGAAAGAAAGGGCTTGGTCTAACTTTCAGTGCGTGACAAAACATCAGTAATTTGCCACTCTATTGTCCATGGAAACAATAGGACTGACACTTAGGTTGTAACATAGAATTAAAGATGGTCTATCTCTTCCTAAAAAGTTTTATATATTTTCAGGGGTATAAAATAATAAATATAAATCAAAGACACTCATCCAGAAAATGCTTCTATGAATTAATATTGATTTTATTACAATATATTTCTGCTATAACCCTTTGAGTGCCAGGTCGATTTTTGTATCAACCCATATACCCTGTGCCAATGCATTCTCTTATATATGCGAGTCGACCATAGGTCGCCTCGCATATATAAGAGAATGCATTGGCCTAACAATTTTTTTTTTTTTTTTTTTATTTTTTATAATTTTAATAATTTATTCTTATATTCTTTAACAGACTTATTTTGTAGGTTTAGGGTCGATTAGATCGGCCCCTGGCACTCAAAGGGATAATACATACCACCTTTCGGGCTAGTTTTACAAGCTATTTTCAGAACAGAACAGCTCATTTGGAGCATAGCAAGAGGGGGAACTCTTTATCTTGTTTGACTCTCCATCAAGGGGGAGAACTCTTTATCTTGTTTGACTCTCCATCAAGGGGGAGAACTCTCTATCTTGTTAGACTCTTCATCAAGGGGGAGAACTCTTTATCTTGTTTGACTCTCCATCAAGGGGGAGAACTCTATATCTTGTTAGACTCTTCATCAAGGGGGAGAACTCTTTATCTTGTTTGACTCTCCATCAAGGAAAAAATCCATTTTGATCAAGATAATTTGCAGGAATAAACCACTTATGTATTATGCCTTTTTATTACATGATCCTACACTTATTCCATTCAATAAACCCATTCTATAAATTGTGATATTAAACGTTTGTTTAATAACAGGAAATAGTGCCAGGTGATCTTTAACTTCCGGTTTTTCATCTGTTTACATTCCGTACGCTACGTCTCAAAATACTATGGCTTCCAATATTTTTCCAACAAATTATAATGAATGAAGAGTTTGAAAAGTTGTGTCATTAAATATACGCCATTAAATACGCCAGAGAGTCTTTATTTATCTGGGACTATTTCTTTACATGGGCAAACAGGGCATAGTTACGTGAAACGTCAAAGCATGCTTTATAAAAGCCAATGTTAGTTTCGCGTCCCATCTGTTGATTTACATATGTTTTGTCGAGGTTTTTGGTCATGTAATAAATAGAATCTACAACTCATCCCCAGTTTATAGCGGAATTTACAAAACTCGTCCAGTAAATTGGGTCGGTCCAGACCTAATTTACTGGACTCGTTTTGTAAATACCGCTATAAACTGGGGATGAGTTGTAGATCCTCTATATACAGACAAATGATATATCCAATCTTCAGTTTTGTCTGTGTTTTATTAACAGAAAAAAGTTATTTGTAGTCTTGAAATTGGGTTTTATAATAATAATGTTGTTGTAATTATGGCCCAGAAGAGATAGACCATCTTTAACCCTTTCAGTGCCAGGTCCGATTTTTGTATCAACCCATATACCCTGTGCCAATGCATTGTCTTATATATGCGAGTCGACCATAGGTCGCCTCGCATATATAAGAGAATGCATTGGCCTAACAATTTTTCATCATTTGTTATTATTTTTTACAATTTTAATAATTTTTTCTTATATTCTTTAACAGACTTATTTTGTAGGTTTAGTGCCAGGGAATCTTACATTTTTCATGGGCATAAAAATTATTACTATGAATACTTGGTGATAGTTTTTTGAGTTATAACATGCCCCTAAGGTTTTAACCAGTTTGTTTTTAAATTCGCTATAGCATGCTTAAGCATACCCAAAAAAAATTGAACCCAAAAAAAAAAAAAAAATCCAAAATTACATCACTTGAAAAAAAAAAGCCCTTCTTAGTCATTAGTCATTGTGAACAACTTACACTAAATCGAAAATAAAAAAAAAACTAAATTTTTTTTTTAATTTTTATTTTTTTAGGGCCGATTTTACAGACCGTAAATTAGGGCCGATGAGATCGGCCCCTGGCACTGAAAGGGTTAACCAACTGGCCTCGTGGCTTCCAGTTCCATTAAGAAATGGATGTTGATTTGTTTGCATTCGATATGGATGCAAGTTGGTCTGACATTTTGTGTGGAACATTCCACACATAAAAATATCAGACCAACTAGCATCCATACTCTATGAAACGCAACAAAATAAACATTCATTACTTATATTTACACTCAATTGAGTCAACTGGCAGATTAAAATAGCATTTGGAACCCATTTCCAACATTATTCTTGCAGCTTGTTGCAAGTTACGTCTACACAATATGGAAGCGAGTAGATATCTGCATGCGACGTCAAGTGATGTAATTTCAACCAACCAATGTCCTGTGTTCATGTTCAATAGAGCGGATGTGTGTGTGAGTGTAAATATTGCCTGTGCCAACACAAACTCTACTTCCACATAATACATCACTACAATGTAGTACTGATTTAAACAATAAAGGAACAATATGACCCATAGCCTCCAGTTCCATCATGTGACAGCTAGCACATACTGGGCCTAAATCGGTAAGATCTCACTGCATTATAACATAGAATGATACAACTTGATTTGTTTCTTCCGGTTCCATTGTCACATTCCATCACAGACTCTCCTTCCACTTAGGCCATTAAAATAACATATCTGTGTTCTCAGGCAATTAGATTTCAATTTTGAGATGCGGGAGGGAGACCAATAAACCGATTCTATAAATTGTGATATTAAACGTTTGTTGCATAACATGAAATAATGCCAGGTGACCTTTGTCATCTGTTTACATTCCATATGCTACGTCTCAAAATACTATGGCTTCCAATATTTTTCCAACAAACTCTAATGAATGAAGAGTTTGAAAAGTTATTGCATTAATATACGCCCTTAATTATGTCAAAGAGTCTTTATTTATCTGGGACTATTTCTTTATGCAGGCAAACAACGCATAGTTATGTGAAACATCATCGCAGCCTTATAGAAGCCGATGTTAGTTTCACCTCCCATTTGTTTATTTAAGTATGTTTTATCGAGGTTATGGATCATGTAATAAATAGAATCTATAACTCGTCCTCAGTTTATAGTGGAATTTACTAAACTCGTCCAGTAAATTAGGTCTGGACCTTGCCAAAGGCTTGCCCAGATCTAATTTACTGGACTCGTTTTGTGAATTCCGCTATAAACTGGCGACTCGTCGTAGATCCTCTGGAAACTATTGCCGAAAAAATACATAATTCATTTTCGAATCCAATATTTCTATCAGGAAATATTGAAATAAAACTTTGACAAGGCTTTTTATAAGAACATTTTAGTGACAAGGGAGGTGCCTGAGAACACAGAATTTTATATTTCGGCCTTAAATGCCATCACTACATGATCCATCAGTAAACGGAAACATAGACTTGTTAACTCCAGTTTTATGGCCGTCATGCGACAGCTAGCACAAATTCCACCTACACCCATAAGTTGTCACTGCATTGTCCGTGGTATAACAGTAAATGGAACAATAGGACTCGTAGCTTCTAATTCCATGGCAGTCATATGACAGTCTGACGCATTCTCAGGTTGTCCGAGATTCTCCAAGACTTCACCGAGGTAATACCTGTAACAGAAACCGTGTCAAAATGATTGACAAAAAAAACTGATCATGAATAAACTGATCAGTACAAAATAACTGTAAACACATTGATGATGAAAAAATGTTATATGCTTAAAACTAGTATATAGTTTAGTGTTGAAATGATTTGTCAATTAGTTGCATTTATATTAAGTTGAGCATGCACTATGTTTTAAGGGAACAATGGTACAATACAATATACCAACAATGACAAGGACAGTCTTAAAAGTTAAAACAAAAGCTGCGCTATTTAGTAGAATTACTTACATAAACACCAGTTATGAAATCGACAATGTCGCAAATAAATAAACATTGTTGCGCGATGGCCGATTAAAGATAACCATATCGGCTGCCTTGAATCCTTTGATGTTCTTTCAATTTGTGTCGCATCACGTCAGTTCAGTTGAATACAATAATTATACCTACTGGTAATTGTTTATTACGTACTCCCAATTTCTCTGTCACTGTGTGTAATTAATTCAATGAGTGTGGACTAATGTGTCCTGATATGGTATGATGAATGTGTCATAATTGACAAAAACAACGTTAAATGAGAAACCAAAACACAGTGAAACCCATTGAAGCCAAATTAGCCAAGACACCTGGTATTAATTAGCTGGATGGATACAAATTTAGTAGTACCAGCCACCGGTTTGTAGCACAGGTTTCCGTCTTCCAACTGTAATAACCACGAAAAATGGGAACTGCAATTATATAATACTCACTAGCCACATAGTAAATTGGAAGTTTTCCATGGGAATGGGGGTTGTCAATTAGTCGACTTCGACTTGTTTTTGACTGTCGATTAGTCGACTATGAAAAACCCTAGTCGTTTCAACACTAATATAGTTAATTAAAATGAAAGGATACACATATTTAAATCATTTCGCTTTTATTTTGGATTTGATGCTCCTGAGGTGTAGCAATGTTAACACTTTATAAACTAAATACTAGACGAGTGATGTTGAGATGTTAAGTTCAACAAACAAGTATCGGTCTGAATATTCAATATATTATACACACAATAGTTATAACTAATATGATAATACGTAAACGTAATTTGCGCCCGCTGGTTACTGTTCATGGGATTATTGGATGAATTTTTATCTTTAGAAGGATTTCATGATAAACCCTAACGGGACACAATAAAGTGATATATACAATGTATGTAAATAATCACATATAACGTAAATGTGGATGTTTAGCCTGCCCGTGTAACACGAGTCTCAGCTGTCTGGCCATCGACGCAGTCCTGTCTGGAATTTTGCGCGCCGATGTAGGTTGTGACGTCATGATGTACGTCTTGATGTCATGACGCCTTACTGGTTTCCCAAGAAGCAATTTAAAAGGACTCTGCGATCTTTCAATCGGAACTTATAGTTTCCGTTTGTCGACCTTGAACATTGAAAATATTTCTTCAATCTTTTAGGCGGAAATACCGTTAGAAAATGGAAGATCAAATCTAAACGGCCAGTAAGGCCCCTAGAATCCTCTTTCGGGGAAAATATTTTTAATAATTTTATAAAATATGTAAACAAAACTTTTTCATGCAATTTCAGTTTTTGTTAACCAGGGCTTTGGCTTAATTTACATGTACATTCAATTTTTAAAATATCTTTGGCTTTAGGAGCATGACGTTCCTACGTATGATGAAATATAGCTAACATTTACCGGAACAAAATATTTAATTTTTGCCTTGGAGCATTTTGCCTAAATACACATTTCGAGGTGGTATTAATCAATACAATATGGCGGCGGTCGCCAACTATTTCAGGTAAGTTCAATCTATTATTAGATTGGGCTGAAAAAATCGATTAGTATATCTCATATCCGCATACGTATACCCTAGGTTGCTTCGCTTCCGCGGCATAGCCGCGGGAAAGCAGGCACTATTAAACTGTCACTTCTGTTTTGTTTGCTAATTGTATTTATTAATATATGATTGCCTATAAAATAGTGGAAAATTGCAGAAAAGTAAATCATCATATATATCTCTTAAAAGCTACGGTGAAATGTGATTTCATTGTAACTTTTTGTTATTTCACTGTAGCTTGCCGAATGACATCATCACTTTATAGCGGTTTACTACATATCAGCTGATCGGTGTCAGATATTTGGGTGAACCAGGTGTTGCTTTCCATGTATTGTTTAATTTGTTGTGCTATTAAAAGTGAGAATTCTGCATAATTTAGCAATTTTAAGCATTAATAAGGTGCATATAATAAATAGAACACCCAGTTTTTGTTTGAATACTTGAAACATCACGTGGTTTCGAGTTGATGAGTATCACGCTTTCAAAATGGCCGAGGCGATCTAAAATGCGACCAGAAGCGAGGAAAAAAGGTAATAAACAAAGATTTGACATATTACATAGTATTTTGACAGCTACGAGCAGATGCTATACTATTTTTCAAACAAGCTGAGACATTTGTTGCTCTAACATTCTGACCAAAGTTGTCAGTCGAAGGATTTTCCCAAGATGTATGGACTGGTGTATTCCACGCACCTCCGACTGGCAACTTTGGTCAGAATGTTATAGAAAACCCACTAAGTATTTCCGAACAGATAAGGTATCAACTTGTTTCAATAATAAACCAGCGCAGATGCTCGTAACAGTCAAACTGCTATGTTTTGTGTCAGTTCCTCGTATATTATGATTTTGTGCATTTGCACATTTTGAATGTGTGGTACTCACCAACCTCGAAACCACGTGATTCTCCACCGTGTTTATACTCAACAAAATATATGTAACAAATGAATGAATTTGAACCATTAATAAGGGCAAAATACACTCATGTGCTCAAGGAAAGATGCAAACAACATGGTAATTATAATGAAAATGAGTTTATGAATAATAATAAATGGCCGGATTTAATGTAGAGTACCCCTTTAATTACAATAGTTTTTTTAATTTAATCATACCATGATTTGTGGGATGTGGGATCTGCATTGACTGCATCTCGGAGTATTTTCTCAGCCATTTTATGATGTCCTGACAGCTGTAAAACCACTCCCTGATATAAAATAAGATGAATATTAGAGAACTCAGTGTAAAAATTGGTAAATAAATTATAACGTGTTAGTAAAAGACATATTATGCACTTGTTCGGGTGAGTGAAACTGATAAGTCAGTAGTCAGGTGCTGGGCCAATTGGAGGAATGTACCATTCTACTAAAAACAATCTCAAGCAAATCGACCATACCACTCCATTGAAATCATCGTCTGAAGTGTGCTCAATTGTAAATATTTACTTCTCCATTTGGGACTCAACTATTGGCGATAAACCTTTGAAAACTATTTCGGCATCGAGAGTCACTGCATTCAATTAATAGATAACAATGATGGAGTGTGTTGTCAATTTGGATATATCCTGTAATATTTGTAAAAATAACTACTTTGAGCAAGATTATTCTCCATTTCTATTATATCACCCTATCGCAGTGTTTCATACCACTTTAAAACGTATAAGTTAACAATATGGCAGCATCTTATATGATTGGCTTATAAAATTATGGTGCCGTAAATATAAACATGGATCTTAACCCTTATATGACGGGAGCTGCCTTGGTGCAGCATGAAAAATCCTGTGCAAGTGCATTCTCTTATATCTGTGGGAGACTCGCATATATAAGAGAATGCATTGGTACAGGGTATAAATGTGATGGTGTAATATAGCCCTAGTAAATATATAACTAATACAAGTTAATACTGACAACTAGCAGCTAACATAATCATCCAAATCACCGGTATTTACAACATCGCATTTACCCTCTCACTTCACTGTAACTTATTCCGCCCATCTTATTACTCTGTTACTTCAGCCCAATGCTAACGCTATAGTAACGTCGCTTCAAATAGCACAGGTAAGCTTGCCGCTGATTGGATGACACACAGCCGCATGCAAATGGTCAAAGGTTAATTATATTTCGCGGGCTTTGAAAATGGCTTTTTACTGTTTACATGTGGTCGGTCGGAAAGTTACTGTCTTCAAGCTTCTGGTTATTTTGTCAAGATATCTTCAAAATATTTAGGCTATGGTTGAACGCAGATTATCCTGACATAGTTGCCTATGTCCCATTGAACTGGTATGTTCAAAGTTGCTATATTTTATCGTTATAATCATGTTTTTATAATAACTTTTATCTTCAAGTAAATCAGTAGAGTTTGTCCCGTTTTTGACATAAAATATATACGGCCCGGATAGTTAGGAGTATATTTCCTATTTTATCTATATTTTAGTATGTTTACTTTTGTGAGGTCATCTCTCGATAGCCTGAGATGCCAGTTTGTAGATATCTCGATTAGACGGTTATAGTTTGGATATCTGGCATCTATGGTGCTTGCAGGAACTCCTCAAGTTCCTTTAATATATTTGTGTATGCACATATGTGTGGTTATTATATATGCAAATGGTTGTATATGTGCATTTGGTTGCAGGGCCTATATGAGTAAGAGTGTGTACTTACTATGTATCCAGACTATGCTAGTCTGTGGATGTGCATGGTGATGTTTTGTGATGATTGTCTGCGTTGACGTGGAGTCGTGATGATGTCAGAGATGTGTTATTCTTATGATGTTCGTGAATAAATGCATATGAAGACATAAGGTAATATGAACTTTTCATAGACCCTGCCCACCAAGAGAATTGTCACAGGCTTTTACTGCCAAGGCTTTTATAAATTTAACCCTTTACCCAACAGAAGGGCCCTGTGCCAATGCATTCTCTTATATATGCGAGTCGACCAAAGGTCGCCTCGCATATATAAGAGAATGCATTGGCTTAACACATTAAAAATTATAAAATTGTTAAAGAAAGTAAGAAAAAATGGTAAAAAGTGTTAAAAAAAGTTTTTTTTTAGGCCAATGCATTCTCTTATATATGCGAGGCGACCTATGGTCGACTCGCATATATAAGAGAATGCATTGGCACAGGGCTAACTGTAACTATCACAATGTGGTCAAGGAGCCGGTTCCAATGATATCCATATTTGTATGGTTCTATTGAGACAGACCGAAGATATTTTAGGCTGTTGAAGCTTTATTTGGCCGGTTTTGGCCGGTTTGTTGGGTAAAGGGTTAATGTCGAGGCTAAAGGACATTTTGCAATAGAAATGGACCCACTATCACCCTTTGACATAAATTCAACTTCAGCTATCTAAACCTCTCTCTGACAACAGTCCAATCAACTTAAAACAAGATTTTCACACTAATCAAGCCTTGAAATAGTGTGTCTGTCATTTGCAGAATGAGGTCCCCAGAGGGTGAATTTAGTGATGCTACCTCGCACAGCAGGCATTACCAAATTCACCCTCGGGGAACCTCATTCTGTTGAGGTTCAGGCCTGAACTGCTATGGGAGACCTAGGATCAGACTGAAGTTTCCCGGTTGAAGTTGGTGATGTTCACCCATCATTCACCTCGATTATGAATTTTATCTTCTACAAATTAGGGGATATAGAAACTGAACAAAAGGGAAAAACTAACTAAAAACAATGTTAATTTGAGACTATAGATACTTCCCAGAAGATGAAGCCTAAGCAAAATGAGGTTCTCAGAGGGTGAATTTAGTGCTGTAGCCCGCTGTTTGGGGTAGGATCACTAAGTTCACCCTCTGGGGACCTCATTCTGCAAATGTCAGACAGCTTATTTCAAAGATTGACACGAATTGAGCCTCATTTTCCCAATAAAGATAACACTACTTACTAAATGCTGTAGACTTTTGGTGTGACCAGGATTTATAGAAACTGCATTCTGGAAGTTGTTCTTAGCATCCTGGAATTTCTCTTTATGCTCACAAATCCGACCTTTCTGGAAACAGATTATAAGTGATAATAATTATTATTATATCAGATTATATGATCATAAACTTTCTTCTAAATGTCTGATATTAAATCATATGAAAAGGAGTTGATAAATCATGATATTTACTGAATTTTCCTATAGATAGTATTACCATGTAACAAACTTGATGCGACAGTGGGATTAAAGTTACGTACCATGTAATAAACTTGACGCGACAGTGGGATTAGAGTTACGTACCATGTAATAAACTTGATGTAACAGTGAGAATAGAGTTACGTACCATATAATAACTTGATGTGACAGTGGGATTATAGTTACGTACCATATAATAACTAGATGCGACATCGAGAATAGAGTTACATACCATGCAATAAACTTGATGTAATAGTGAGAATCGAGTTATGTACCATATAATAACTTGATGCGACAGTGAGAATCGAGTTATGTACCATATAATAACTTGATGCGACATCGTAAATAGAGTTACATGCCACGTAATAAACTTGATGTAACAGTGGGATTAGAGTTACGTACCATGTAATAAACTTGATGCGACAGTGGAAACAAGGTAGATGTTTCGTGGACGCATGCTTCTGCCTCCGTAGTCTTGTTCAGTCGCAGGTAAAGTTCAGCTGTGAAGAAAAAGTTTATAAATAATAATAATAAACCAGTGAATAAACAAATAGTAAGGAACTACCTTAGAATGAATACTGGAGATTTAAAACCTGGGTTCCCGTTCCCCCAAAATTCACTTTGTACAACATCCCTGCCTCTGATGAATTATTTCACGTCACCAGTTGAATCAAGCGATTATTCTCTATGGAATATATCATTCTCAGAAATTGGATGCAAGGATTGCAAGTTTTGGGTCAAAATTTCTAAATGTTCTGCTACCATGCCAAACCATGGATCGCCCTGATGTGCCTAACAAGCCTTGAAATAGGGTGTCTGTCATTTGCAGAATGAGGTCTCCAGAGGGTGAATTTAGTGATGCTACCCCGTATAGCGGGCTAGCATCACCAAATTCACCCTATGGGGACCTCATTCTGCTTACACCTCAGCAGAATGAGGTTCCCAGAGGGTGAATTTGGTGACGCTAGCCCGCTATGTGGAGTAGCATCACTAAATTCACCCTTTGGGGCCTCATTCTGCAAATGACAGACACCCTATTTCAAGGATTGTGCCCTAATTACATTAATCTTAAGGCCTGAATGTAGGAGACCATCAGAATTGAATGTTTACCTCTGTGTGGCCTAAATATACCGGTACTTCAATATGACATACAAGATTCAGGAAGCTAAAAGAAAAGATAAATAACTCTACTTGTGTCGTTCAAAATTCTCACTATGAATGTCACATTAGATTATGCAAACAAACAACACCACACAGTTCTGTATGTCGTGATAAGGTGGGTATATAAGAACTATGTCGGGTACAGTCATTCGGGTGGGAAGCAATCATTGACTGTCCTATCTGTTTAGACACGATAGCTTTAACGGCAAATACAACTATAGAAAATATATACCAATGCAGCACTTGCGAAAAGCAATTTCATAAAATATGTATAACTCGTTGTCTCGAACAATCAGAGACGTGCCCACATTGCCGCTCTGAATGGCTTAGAGATGATGCCGATGATTCATTTGAATTCTGGAAAAGGTTCTGGGATCCTGGTTAATAACCATGGACACCCAAATTGTATCCCATCTTTTGTATCCCATCTTCCTGTCGGGTTTTATATAGATCCCGGAGTATACAATAATAGATATGAATTGAGGACACCTGTCTGGAAAATGTTCTATCAATTAATACCAATTTTATTTATAATTTATTATCACATTCTCAGGACAGTAAAAGGGGTATTTTTAGAATAGAAACCTCGCGACAATGTTTGGAACGTACAGTAAAGCCCTAAATAATCAACTCCTTAACCACAGCAGAATTATGGGCAACTTTTCAGGATTTAGTCTCACTGAGAGCTTTCCAATGAATGGCAACAAGCCATATTTCCAACTAAATCCTGATAAATTACCCATATTTCTGCTGTGGTTAACCCTTTACCCAACAAACCGGCCAAAAACGCCCAAATAAAGCTTCAACAGCCTAAAATATCTTCGGTCTGTCTCAATAGAACCATACACATATGGATATCATTGGAACCGGCTCCTTGACCACATTGTGATAGTTACAGTTATGCCCTGTGCCAATGCATTCTCTTATATATGCGAGTCGACCATAGGTCGCCTCGCATATATAAGAGAATGCATTGGCCTAAAAAAAATCTTTTTTTAACACTTTTTACCATTTTTTCTTACATTCTTTAACAATTTTATAATTTTTAATGTGTTAAGCCAATGCATTCTCTTATATATGCGAGGCGACCTATGGTCGACTCGCATATATAAGAGAACGCATTGGCACAGGGCCGTTCTGTTGGGTAAAGGGTTAAGGAGTCGATTATATAGGGCATTACAGTACCAAGAGGAGAACTCTTATCTTGTTAGCATCTCAATCAAAACAAATTTCATTCAATAACTAGTAAGAGATTTCACCATGAAATATGCTCAACTGCATCGGAAATAAACAAATAATATACCCAAACTTCAGTTTTATCTGTATTTTATTCATAACAAGTCCAATAACTCTGCTGAAAATATCCGGCCGGACCTGGTTTGCGAACTCGTTCTAGATACTGGTCATGTGAACTTATACCAAAAATCTTTGAAATCCGTTGACATTTGTGGAAATTAGCCATGTGACGTCGTCCATTTGCACCAAGTCCAATAACTCTGCTGAAAATATCCGGCCAGACCTGGTTTGCGAACTCGTTCTAGATATTGGTCATGTGAACTCATATACCTAAAATCTTAGAAATCCGTTGAGATTTATGGAAATGAGCCCTGTGACGTCGTCTATTTGCTATTTGGTAAATTCGACAAAAATAATAAACAAAGTCCAATAACTCCGGTAAAAATATCCGGCCGGACATGGCTTGCGAACTCATTCAAGGTAATGGTCAGGTGAACTCATATACCACAAATCTTTTAAATCCGTTGACATTTGTTCAAGTTATGGCTCTTACAAATTCGGGACAGACGGACGGACAGATGGACATACGCTGCGACGGACAGACGGACGGAACCCATTACTATATCCCCCACAAATTTTAAATTTGGCGGGGGATAAAAAAACAATTTGTAGTCCTTAAAATCTGGTTTTATAAAAATTATTTGTTGTGTGGCATTTGCTTTTTATACAGATATTAGTGTATAAAATAACATGAGTAGGTGAAACAGTACCATCTGAAAAACACTATCTTAACCCTTTACCCAACAGAACGGCCCTGTGCCAATGCATTCTCTTATATATGCGAGTCGACCATAGGTCGCCTCGCATATATAAGAGAATGCATTGGCTTAACACATTAAAAATTATAAAATTGTTAAAGAATGTAAGAAAAAATGGTAAAAAGTGTTAAAAAAAGATTTTTTTTAGGCCAATGCATTCTCTTATATATGCGAGGCGACCTATGGTCGACTCGCATATATAAGAGAATGCATTGGCACAGGGCTAACTGTAACTATCACAATGTGGTCAAGGAGCCGGTTCCAATGATATCCATATTTGTATGGTTCTATTGAGACAGACCGAAGATATTTTAGGCTGTTGAAGCTTTATTTGGCCGGTTTTGGCCGGTTTGTTGGGTAAAGGGTTAAGTAGATTAATATTTAAGATAATGCGGTACCATGTTCTAATATAGTTTATGAATGTTCCATAGTAATATATCTACTTGGTTACATATTCCTCACCAAGATGGAGCCAGATCTGTGCTTGTAGGAGCCATGTCTCCTGTGATCCGAGCCTTGGAGCGAAGCTGCTGTTAAATGATGATGCTACTTCCGATAGAGCGTGCTCCATTCTCGACGCAGCAACAGATTCAGCACGACAAGATCCTGTAAATAAACAAACAGCTGACTGAGAATATGGTATATCTGTAAGAATCCCTAATGGCTGACTTAGAATATGGTTTATCTGTAAGAATTCCTAATGGCTGACTTAGGGATTCTTACAGATAAGCATATTCTAACGGCTGACTTAGAATATGGTATATCTGTAAGAATCCCTAACGGCTGACTTAGAATATGGTTTATCTGTAAGAATTCCTAATGGCTGACTTAGGGATTCTTACAGATAAGCATATTCTAACGGCTGACTTAGAATATGGTATATCTGTAAGAATCCCTAACGGCTGACTTAGAATATGGTTTATCTGTAAGAATTCCTAATGGCTGACTTAGGGATTCTTACAGATAAGCATATTCTAACGGCTGACTTAGAATATGGTATATCTGTAAGAATCCCTAACGGCTGACTTAGAATATGCTGTATCTGTAAGAATCCCTAACGGTGGACTAAGAATATGGTTTATCTGTAAGAATCCCTAGGGAATAGATGATTCTAGAAGATATGGTCAAGAATGGTATTTATTACACACTTAGCCATGATATATAAGGATTTCTCGATGAATTAAAAGCGATAATGTCACACCTGTGGATTCTGTCCCCATTGAGCACACGCGATCAGTTGATCACATATTATGCTTACAATTAGCGCCTTTTAGTGGTGTAAAGTGTGTAATAAACAGACTACATGTAATCAATTGGTTTCGATGATTACGTGACATAATTCACATGGTTAGCCAGTCCTATTGGTAAAACCCTTGTTCACTCCGCTCAATCAGGTTTTACAAGGCCTGGCGCCATGATCATTGAAACCAATGGATTACTCTCTATATGATTGTCATTAATTGACCTTTCCACAGCTGTCAATAAAATAATTATTGGCCGACAAATCAACGACTGAGCCGGGCGCAGGCTTCATTAAAAATTCTTTGTTTGATATCAGCACATACTAGTTATAATTGTTTATTTTCCAAAAATATTTTGTTCTCAAATCATAAAGTACTGAAATTTTTATTTGTGGATTGATGTTGATAATTCATCCATGATTATAACACTATTTTTCCTTTAGCGTGAAACTCGTCATAATTTTCACAATTAACGATGAAATAATGCATATTCACAGGTGTATATACATGTAGAAGGTGCTTAACCCTTTACCCAACAAACTGGCCAAAACCGGCCAAATAAAGCTTCAACAGCCTAAAATATCTTCGGTCTGTCTCAATAGAACCATACAAATATGGATATCATTGGAACCGGCTCCTTAACCACATTGTGATAGTTACAGTTATGCCCTGTGCCAATGCATTCTCTTATATATGCGAGTCGACCATAGGTCGCCTCGCATATATAAGAGAATGCATTGGCCTAAAAAAAATAATTTTTAATGTGTTAAGCCAATGCATTCTCTTATATATGCGAGGCGACCTATGGTCGACTCGCATATATAAGAGAATGCATTGGCACAGGGCCCTTCTGTTGGGTAAAGGGTTAAAACTCATCTTAGTTACCTGTATACATTATTCAAAGTTTGTTATCTTAACTCTTCCATGACTTTTGCGAAAGCCCTGTGCCAATGCATTCTCTTATATATGCAAGTCTCCCATAGGGACCCTCGCAAAAAAAAGAGAATACATTGACCTAACAATATTTACCTTGACCTTGTAAGCCAGTGCATTCTTATATATGTGAGGCTCCCTATGGGAGACTCGCATATATAAGAGAATGGACTGGAACAGGATCTTTAATGCTGCACCAGCGCAGCTCCCTTCATGAAAGGGTTAAGTAGTGTTCAGATGAGTACGTTGCGTTGAAATTGGATTACAGACAATAACACTGAGGCATTCAGGCTGTGATGCTTCCGTTATGTTGTATCCATTAACCCTTTACCCAACAGAACGGCCCTGTGCCAATGCATTCTCTTATATATGCGAGGCGACCTATAAGAGAATGCATTGGCTTAACACATTAAAAATTATAAAATTGTTAAAGAATGTAAGAAAAAATGGTAAAAAGTGTTAAAAAAAGATTTTTTTTAGGCCAATGCATTCTCTTATATATGCGAGGCGACCTATGGTAGACTCGCATATATAAGGGAATGCATTGGCACAGGGCTAACTGTAACTATCACAATGTGGTCAAGGAGCCGGTTCCAATGATATCCATATTTGTATGGTTCTATTGAGACAGACCGAAGATATTTTAGGCTGTTGAAGCTTTATTTGGCCGGTTTTGGCCGTTTTGTTGGTTAAAGGGTTAATGCATGCAATGGAGAGATTCTATTTTCAATGCAATGTAAGGCATACATTATATGGCATGCTTCATGAAGTTTCTTGTTTTCAATCAATAAAAGATGGCAGCTGTCTTTGGAGAGAAGGAAAATCGACTTGTATTTATGTAATAACATGTTAGTTGTTGGGATTTGAGCTGCAATTATTAATCGGAAGCTCTGCGTTATAACGGACCAACACAACGGACGCAACAGATTCGTCTGAACTCTACTTTATTCTGTGGAGGTGTGATCATCACACTGTGATGTTAAAAAATTCTGAAACAAAATATATTAAAATTGTAGAAATGTACAAATTATCTAGATCGTTATTGAACTGAGTTATTCTCAATCAATGGTACAAACAACTGAGGTGATAACTGAAATGAAAGACACACTGTAGAGAAACTATAATAAAAGAAATTGACTCTCTAGAACTAACTACATGTAGTCATAAAGTCTATGCCTGAAGGCGAGTGGAATTATAGTATATGTGGTGGGTCAAATCAACTCCTTAGTAGAGTCCTCCGAATATTCGATGTTTGATTCATTATTTGATTTTGGTCTCAGTCTCAATATTCAATTCGAATTTGGTTTGAAAATTTTTGTTCAAAATCATCCAAATATTTCAAAGGTGATTGCTAGGTGTTGTCACAGATATTCTACCATTCTAAGTTTATATGTTGGATATATATTGCCTGATTCAGATAACATTTGCAGGTAAAGTGTACTTGAATTGAGAAATAATTTCCTCGAATGCTAACGAACATCTTAATTGTAAAGTACACAATACACAATTGCAGAAACGAACTACAGTAATGCTCTAATTAATCGACTCCTTAAACACAGCAGAATTATGGGTAACTTTTCAGGATTTAGTCGGAAATATGGCTTGTTGCCATTCATCGGAAAGCTCTCGAGGAGAGCTTTCCGATGAATGGCAACAAGCCATATTTCCAACTAAATCCTGAAAAGTTACCCATAATTCTGCGGTGTTTAAGGAGTCGATTAATTAGAGCATTACTGTACCCGGCCGAAGTTATAGGCTTCAAATGGGGAACTAGAATAATGTATAATTCATTCAGTCGGACAAACACAAACTGAGTTTTCATTTCACAACCACGTGCTCCACCTATACTGCATTAATTTTATCGTGGTTTCATTTGGGAGTTATGACCTACATATGCATGCAATATGCATTTATACAGCAATACACACAAAATGACAGCAATGTCACACTCCTTAATTTGCAAACTACTTGATTTAAAAATAAAGTAGTTTGGAGTTCGATGACGTAGAATGGGTTTTCCGAGCACATTATTTCCCCAATCGGCAAACCTTGTCAGTCTCCGCACTGTATACGTCTTTACATTGCCGTATGGTCAAGGGTCAAGGAGTTCACGTTCAAAGAGAACTATATTTTACTGATGT
This sequence comes from Siphonodentalium dalli, assembly GCA_032622095.1. Taxonomy (NCBI): domain Eukaryota; kingdom Metazoa; phylum Mollusca; class Scaphopoda; order Gadilida; family Siphonodentaliidae; genus Siphonodentalium; species Siphonodentalium dalli. The sequence continues at coordinate 40,290,005 of CP136066.1, read as the reverse complement.
ATTTTTAAAAAATCGCAGTTGCAAGCATAAAATGGAACATTCTCGCTGGGAAACTATCCTTCATTATATAATTTCTTGTTTTGTCCGGTCTTTGATTATGTTCGATTTGATATGCGAACATTAACCCTTTCATTAAGGGAGCTGTGCTTGTGCAGCATTAAAGATCTGTGCCAGTGCATTCTCTTATATAAGCGAGTCTCCCATAGGGAGAATGCACTCGCTTACACAGGCAAGGTAAATATTGTTAGGCCAATGCAATTTCTTATATATGTGAGGTGCCCTATGGGAGACTCGTATATATAAGAGAATGCATTGACACAGGGTTATCTAAAAATTTCAGGACACTCCAATCATGAAAGGGATAATGTGTACTTTTCAGTTTGTTATTCGGTTCGAATGGAAATTAAATGTTCGCAGGACGCTACTCATTAGAGCAGACTATTCAACAAATTGATGTCTATGTGCAGGACAATAACAGTTTATTTAACATTCTTACGGGCCAACCATAAAATTTAGCCCTACAATATTAGTGTATGTAGAATGTCATTGATTTCGGTCAGAAGATAGACCCACTAAGCAGTAGAATAATGTTTTCTGTTAAACTGTGTAATACACCTCTGAAAGTATTGACAACTTTACAACCGGATGCGAATGATTATTAAACAGTGGTCTTTTTAATTCCACATATTTACTGGACCATCAATAACATGAAAAAAAACATTGATTATGAAGTCAGTAACATAGTCGCAGCAATGACACAATGTAAACTCGTTTGGTGAAGGCTGTATGTACATCATGAAGCATGTGCAATTTCATGTCACTCTTTTGGAGAAATTTTGTTGATTCCAACTTATATTGTCACAACAGTGTGCTGCATGATAATATAAATGTGTGGTAAGCAACTTTCGTTCTGTGTGGAGGAAGCTTTAGATTCTCAAAAGAATCTAGTGAAACATTCGCAGAAGATGCTACAGGTCAGCATGGCATGTATCCTTTCTCTATGGCATGGTTCTATAATTTCGGAACTATAATTCTATAAATCTGATAAAAGTTTGAATAGCAGACACAATGGAGGTTTCCATACATATTATTTAGTGGGAGAAGCTTCAAGTTGCTAGGAGACAAGGCATCTGCATAAATAGTTTAATTAGTTTACTGTGCCTGTCCATATGCTATAATGCATCGGAGAACATACCGGTACATTATTTTCGTCCCTAATTGTGAAAAATATGATTCATGGCAAATGAAAATTAGTTTTACATTAATGGATTAATTTACAACATTATTGCTCGAATCAAAATTTCAGTACATAATGATTTGATAACAAAAAAGTTGTTTCAAAAAGGCAATTTAACACTAGAAGTATATGTATGGGTGGATATAAAAAATGATCAATGCAGCAAGCGACCGGCTCAGTTGCCGATTGGTAGAAAATAACTGCCAATAACTATTTGATTGACAGCTGTGGAAATCTCCATTGATGTTCTGGTTTGTTTTTAGCTTTCATTTGAAATCAATATTGCTGTGGTGTTATAACCGCTCCGAGTATAACGAAAAACACGTCACATAAAAAAACATCGGGTGCAATTTATATTCATAACACTCATTGATTGCCTACTTTTTCGACTGTCAAAACTACTTTTGAACCCTCTAAACAGCTTTTAGCTTGTAATAATTATGTTAACATTATACTTTAAATAACATTTGTGACTCTTAATTTTGTCTTTAAGCAAAGTTCAACACACCTTTTATTGTGTGTCTTATTCTCTGTGGAGAGTAAGGTCATCAGTGTTTGATTCCTAACTTCTATTGTGACAAAGCAAAGTAGTTTTGGCTAAATTATTGAATGCTAATTGACCATTTATCTGAAATTTATGATATCGACAATTCAACGGATAATGATCTGATCATCCCTACAAACGAAGAATAGACCATTCCATTTTAAACAATTATAAATGAAAAATGATAATCCCTTCAGTGAAATGAAAGTGTCAATGACACTGAAGCTCAACTTGGAAAGGGAATAATTTAATGTACATGTATTACAGTCAATGGAGCGATTAGGAATGTGGAAAGTTGAATGTCTAATACTAGAATGACCCCAAAATTACTCGTTCCCATCTACATGTCAATATTAACATCCATGACAAATTTCATGATGATCAGACGAACAGTACGAACTGTGGCCCGTGCTAATGGATTGAATTTTGAAATCCAAGATGGCCACTGGCGGCCATTGTTTTTTGTCCGAATGACCCCAAAATGACTCGTTCCCATCTACATTCCAATTTCAACAGCCATGACTAAAAGTACGACCTGTAGCCCGTGCTAAAGAATTTAGTCATACAAAGAGTAAAATCCAAGATGGCTGCTGGCAGCCATGTTTTTGGGCCAAATGACCCCAAAATTACTCGTTCCCATCTACATGTCAATATTAACATCCATGACAAATTTCATGACGATCAGACAAACAGTACGCCCTGTAGCCCGTGCTAATGGATTGAATTTTGAAATGCAAGATGGCCACTGGCCCCAAAATGAATCATTCTAGTCTAAATGTTGATGTCAACAGCTATGACAAATTTCATAATGATCCGATCAAAGGTACGACCTGTAGACTGCATTGTTGACGCCTTACGCACACACGGACGACGGACGACAAAGCCATGGCAATAGCTCAAACTTTACAAAGTAAAGTTGAGCTAAAAAGGCTTTAAATAATCCCTCCAGCTTAGAATAATATAACAGCTCCCATGCACCCAAACCAACATTAAACAAATAATTAAACCAAATCCAATTGTCAATCAAATCTAAAACCTGAAGAGTGTAAAACATGCAGGTGTAAGCAAAAACACAAGGATCATAGCAAAGACCTGTCTATTAATGTGGAGGGAGGGAGGGGGTGGTGAGGACTTAACCCTTTACCCAACAAACCGGCCAAATAAAGCTTCAACAGCCTAAAATATCTTCGGTCTGTCTCAATAGAACCATACAAATATGGATATCATTGGAACCGGCTCCTTGACCACATTGTGATAGTTACAGTTATGCCCTGTGCCAATGCATTCTCTTATATATGCGAGTCGACCATAGGTCGCCTCGCATATATAAGAGAATGCATTGGCCTAAAAAAATCTTTTTTTAACACTTTTTCCCATTTTTTCTTACATTCTTTAACAATTTTATAATTTTTAATGTGTTAAGCCAATGCATTCTCTTATATATGCGAGGCGACCTATGGTCGACTCGCATATATAAGAGAATACATTGGCACAGGGCCGTTCTGTTGGGTAAAGGGTTAATAGAACAAGCACCTAGCATCGGCTGAAATAATATAAGCTTCAGTCGTCAAAAATAATTCAGACTCCAGGACAGGAAATGTTACTATTTATAGCACATAAAACTATTTGGCTGGGATCTCGGCATTTTTATTGCAAATCTCTCTCTTCAAACGATTTAACTTTGATTTAATTTAATCCATTAATTGAAGTTCAATGCGTGTAACAACAGATATTTTCAGGTATACTCATCAAAACTTTTTATTAAAACGTGATTCATAAAAATATCGGCTTGAAGTTTTATTTATTAACCCATTCAAGATGGGAGCTGTGCTGGTGCTGTATTAAACACACTGCGCCAGTGCATTCTCTTATATAAGCGAGTCTCCCATAGGGAACGGTTGACTCGATTACGCAACCCCGGGCTGGACGGTGACGTATTTTATGAAACTGATGACAATTTATAATAACGAGAGGCCGATCACGATCGGCAGATGTTTAACCCATACCTTGGCGATAGCGATTAGCTATAACTGATAATTGGTCAAAGATATGATCACAGTAATACATATATCAGTACCTAACTTAAAATCAAAAGGTCAAATAATTTGTCTTAAGAAGGGGTTAAAGTAATTGGGGTGGGGGAGGAGTCGTTTTAAATCTCATAACTCTGTCCCTATTCACACAAGGACCTCTCACTGTGAGATCCAATTGTTTAGCTATTAATAAATTTGACAGATAGGATAAACAATTATCCAGCCAGCAGGTTGTTCATCTTTACCTTCATACAACCACCCCCTAGAGCTATGTAACATATGTCATCACTAAATTAATAACAGATTTGGCTTGGAATGACATCTATTAAAGGTATTCTGATACTCTGGATATTGGATGTTCACATGGCAATTTATTGATATCATTATATTACATGCAACTATTGCAATAAAATCTTCACATTTTCAATACAGGACATCACACCTTATTAATGGAATACAACTAAAACAAATTAGTGTCAATGACAAATTTTTTTTGGAATTAAATATTTTTTTTATTATTATAAAAGTTTTTTAATATTTGTTTATGTTAAATTGAGCGAGGAAATTCAATCGAAAAAAATCTGAAAAATCCAAATTTCAAATTTAACAAAAAAAAGGGTCATAACTCCTTTAAAATAAATCGGATCAAACCCATATTCAAACTCGAACTGTATTTTGGGATGAGAAACCTATATACAAAATTTGGTTCCGATCAAATAGAAAATGTTAGAATTATCGCATTATACCTAAAGTGTCTGACAGACAGACAGATATAGATGGACGGACAGACGAGTGGTCAATCCGGACATTGACGCTATGTGTACCATACTATGGTATGGGTACACATAAAAAGTTTTATCTCATGCAGAGTACAGGAAAAATACATCAAACCTGGTGTGCCCCTTTAATTTTTCAATTCACATATGTAATCAATTGAAATCAATGTCGAAAAAGCTTTCCATTAATATATAGATAAAACAAACTAGACCTACAGTACTAAAAGTGTTATGAACAATTATTTTGTTCCCATAGACTAATACAGAGCTCTCAAGTTTTTAAAACTTTGAAAACCAAAGTTGTCTTCCCATGCAACCAACAAAATTCCAATGGTAATGCTATTAAACAATGAAACCAGATTATGCCTTTAAGATGAAATTTAAATAACCATGCATATAAAATATAATAGTATAAACATTCCACCTATGATATGGCCAGAGATACTTATAGAGTATAAAGTATATCTGATACAGCCAACACATCTCCTAGCAATTAATTAATACAAGAGAGAACCAACTTCATGGTATTGTAACTGGATACTTTCTCTGTGTGAGAAGACAACTTCATAGAGACCTGAACCTGATTTATTAGATACTATCTAGACAGTGCCACCTGTGTATCTTTGATATATTTTAGCGATGAATAAAATAATCAAAGGGCCATAACTCCAGTAAAAAGTACCGGATTAAACACATATTCGAACTCGGTCTGTATTTTGAGTTGAGAAACTCACATACAAAATTTGGTTCCTATCAGTTGAAAAATTGTTGATTTATTGAAGCATTCATGAATTCTATGTCAAAGGGCCATAACTCCATTAAAAAATATCGAATCAAACCCATATTCGAACTCGATATGTATTTTGGGTTGAGCAACTCACATACCAAATTTGGTTATGGTCAGATAATTTCTTTTTGAGTTATGGCAGCATGCATAAATTCTAAGTTGAAAAAGGGCCATAACTCCGTAAAAAAAACTCGGATCAAACCCATATTCGAACTCGATCTGTATTTGGTGCTGAGAAATTCATATACAAAATTTGGTTCCGATCAGATAGAAAATATTTCAGTTATCGCACCATGCATAAAGTGTCTACAGACAGACAGACAGACAGACAGACAGACAGACAGACAGACAGACGGACGGACGGACGGACGGACTAACGACGAGTGGTCAATCCGGGCAACGACACTATGTTTACCATACTATGGTATGGGTAAACATAAAAATTAAAGGATTTCAAGGCCCACTATTCTGGAATTCGACTCCAAACATTTTCAAGACAATCAATTCCAAAATTTGCTAATATCGCCGAAAATCAAAATGCACTCACTGTCAATTTAAAGGCATGGATGGCCTTCGCGGTGGGTATGCTGTTAAAATAGACACATGCATCGAAACTGCCATAAACAGAAAGATTATTAAAATATAGACATATTTTGTTCTTATTCCAATCATAGATACCGCGTAAATAGTATGTTATTGTCAAGTTCATATGCTTTGTTATATAAACAAAAGCCAGGTTCTGTAACGTTTTTGGCTTTTGTTTACATAACAAAGCGCACTAACTTGACAATAGCATACTATTTACACAATATTTATGATTGGTATAAGAATAACGTATGTCTATATTTTAATATTCCTTCTGTTTATGGCAGTTTTAAAGGATGTGTCTATTTTAACAGTAATACCCACTGCGAAGGCCATCCGTGCCTTTAACCCTTTACCCAACAAAACGGCCAAAAACGCCCAAATAAAGCTTCAACAGCCTAAAATATCTTCGGCCTGTCTCAATAACACCATACAAATATGGATATCATTGGAACCGGTTCATTGACTACATTGTGATGGTTACAGTTATGCCCTGTGCCAATGCATTCTCTTATATATGCGAGTCGACCATAGGTCGCCTCGCATATATAAGAGAATGCATTGGCCTAAAAAAAATTCTTTTTTTTACCATTTTTTCTTACATTCTTTAACAATTTGATAAATTTTTTCTACATTCTTTGACGATTTTATCATTTTAAATATGTGTTAAGCCAATGCATTCTCTTATATATGCGAGGCGACCTATGGTCGACTCGCATATATAAGAGAATGCATTGGCACAGGGCCGTTCTGTTGGGTAAAGGGTTAAAGTGATGTGAAACACTTACCAAATGTGTTCAGAACTGAATAACAAAGAATATAGGCAGAAAACAAATTGTAAACGGATTACATGAAATTACTATTGTTGGCGGAATCATTGTCGTAATATTTATGCCCAATAATTTGTCCTGAATAAAGTTTGTGCGTCAATCAAACGTTGTGTTCTCTGAAAAGGTTACAGTCGATGTGGTTGGAATTTTTGATAACCTTAGTTTATTGCTACATTATTCAGAAGGAGATAGTTTTGGATACTAACTTAAAGGGGTACTGTACACTAAATCCGACAATTTTTGGGAACATCGCCTTTTAAACTTAACAGAATATATGCAACAAATGAAATAAATTCATTTTCATTATAACTACTATATTTTTTGCATCATTCATAGACATACAAGTGTATTTTGCACTCTGTAGAATATACAAAGTATATACAACATTTGTTTGTGCTGACTAATTAAAATTATTTCTCAATTCGAATTTTAAAAAATTTTGCACAGAAAAAATAAACGGAGGAGAACAAATTCAAGCGAGTTTACCTATCGGTGTCAGATGAAATATCCTTTCTGAAAATGAAGACATAGCAGCTAAATATGATTGGAACAAAATTGAATGGCAGACAATATATTATAGCACATTTAACCCTTTCAGTGCCAAGTCCGATTTTTGTATCAACCCATATTTCCTTGATCATTTTCCAAATTTGATTTAAACAATATTTATTAGCCCCAATATTACATTTATGATGAACAACATTTAGATGATGGAAACATGAGTAGAATAGAAAAGGGGAAGAGGATTTAGCAGCAAGCAGATATATGCTTTTGTTGAGCTATCTCCTCAAATTTTCCAAATTTATTGATTATAATAATGTGATACATTGATGGAAAGAGCTCTAAGAGCTCTTTCCATCAATGTATCACTTTATTATAATCAATAAATTTGAAAAATGATCAAGGAAATATGGGTTGATACAAAAATCGGACTTGACACTGAAAGGGTTAAGACACATAAGGCCTTTCATCTGGGTATATGTAAAACAAAAAATTATAAAGTCCATAAAACTATCATCACCAAGAAAAATATTGAAAAATAAGGCCAAATAAATAATGAAACTGTCAATGACACTGTAGCTCAACTTGGGAAGGAGTTTATTTTTTGCTCAGCAATGAATAGAATTATAAAGAAGATGGAAAGCCAAAATGTTACAGTAAAGGTCTTATATTGTGAAGATAAAATTATTTTCATTTGAAACATTTCACCAATAAATGTGGGCTGCAGGGTGTGCGGATGGATTCAAATTTGAAATCCAAGATGGCTTCTGGCATGTTTTATAACAAATTTCGGAACTAATCGATGGCTCCTATCTAGAGGACACCCCGAAGATACGTGTGAAGTTCGGTGATGATCAGATGAGGAATGTGGCCTGCAGGATGTGCCAAAGGATTTAGTCAGGCAAAGATTAAAATCAAAGATGTCCGCTGGCAGCAATTTTATTTAACGAATTTCGGGAATAATCGATGGCACCCATCTAGAATTCACCCTGAAGATCCATATGGAGTTTGGTGACGATCGGATGAGGAATATGGCCTGTAGGGTCTGCCGAAGGATTTAGTCATGCAAAGAGTCAATTCCAAAATGACAACTGAAAGCCATGATTTTCTACGAATTTCGAAAAAATTGATTGCTCCCATCTAGAAGTCACCATGAAGATCCATATAAAGATTCGTGATGATCGGATCATGGGATGTGGTTTATAGGGTGTGCCAAAGTATTTAGTCATGCAAAGAGTAAGATCCAAGATGGCTGCCAGTGGCCATGTTTTTCATCAAAAATATTTCAATTTCGATGGCTCCCATCTAGAGGTGATCCTAAACATGGCTGCAAATTTTCAAAACAATTCTCCAATAAATGTGGGCTGCGGGCTGAGCCGATGGATTCAAATTTGAAATCCAAGATGGCTACTGGCAGCCATGTTTTTAACGAATTGCGGAAAAAATTGATGGCTCCCACCTAGAGGTCACCCGAAGAGCCATATGAAGTTTGGTGAAGATCAGATGAGGGATGCCACCTGTGGGTTGAGCCAAAGGAAATTGTTGATGCATGGATGCACGGATGGACACACAGACAATAAACTTTCATTTTTGTTGTTCAAATCCAATATTTCTAACAGAAAATATTTAAAAAAATGTTTGACAAGGGTTTTTAAAAGAAAATTTCAGTGAAGAGGGAGGTGTCTGAGTGACGAGAGAGGTGTCTGAGTGATGAGGGAGGTGTCTGAGTGACGAGCTGAGTGACGAGGGAGGTGTCTGAGTGACGAGGGAGGTGTCTGAGTGACGAGGGAGGTGCCTGAGAACTCAAAACCTTTATTTATTTGGCTTTGTCAATAATAAATATCAATTTTTTTTTCTATTTCTCCATGTTCTTCTTGGTGATGATGTGTCTACAGACTATTATATTTTTAACATGTACCCATTATGAGGGCCTTATGCCCCTTTAACGCTTTTGGTGCCAGGTTCGACCACATCAGTCCTGAGTGAAGGAGTATGGGATCCTACAGAGCTTTCAATCCACCAACTGTCTCAATGATCGACCTCAATATTCTTATAAACCTCTATAAATATTCAACAAGAAACAAATCTAGATAATTAGACTTAGATAATTTTCTTATAAACCTCTATAAATTGTTAAAAAAATTAACTTAAATAATTATGGCGAGATGTATGAAAGCTTGTGTACTATACAGATGTGTATCCAGGGGATATATACAAGTAAAATTTATTCAATCTTATGCAATAACAAGACATTGCCGGTGGATCCTGATGTTGCATGCTTGATCTACACACACAATGGCACAATACACTAGCAATACATGAACTTAGCCTGTGCATTGCTTTAGTATATGCTGTGGATACATGTGCGCGTATAATATACAAGTTTCGTGCAACTCGCCAGAACATTTATAATTTTCTTACAAACATATTTAAATATTTAAGAAAAAAATTTACTGAGATAAACAACAAAACACTATGGACTCATTAATTTTTAGATATTTTAAGAACCTGGCACAAAAATAGTTGAAAGCACACATAACATTCAGACAAATTCTCTTTACAATCAGGATTAAAGCATTACATTACAGAAATATTCCAGTGTAAATATTCGCGATCTATGGTTTGTTAGCAAAAACTAGTGCATATGTCTGATTATATGGGACGAGTAATATCTCTATGGAATCATGCATTGTGTTTTTCATTCTACAACAATTTGTGTCTGACTACAAGTGATAGACTCTCAGAACTTTTAAATGTTAGTCCCAACCAGAGCTGTTAAGTTTCACGGAATGTCCATGAGACTCCCGGATAGCCATGGAAATTCCGCAAATACGGATAACCCCCAATTTCTTCCAGATTCAGCAAAACCCGGCATTCAAAATCCCCAAAAATTATATTATTTTATTTTTCCGAATATTTGTGCATTTGTGGGGGTTTCCCTATTTCCGGTACTGTAAATACCCACACAATAACAATCACAGAAATCTGAAAATTTTACTTTGGAAATATGACTAGAAAAGTCACTTTTGTTTGAAGTAAACTAAACATGACCCATGTTTATCACTAATTACGATCAAATTATTATAAAAGAAAGATATTTATTACCGTATAAAACACTCAAAAGAAATAATCCCAACATGACAAATGCCTCCCGCAAAAATCTCCCTGATTGCCGTTTTCAAAACTTAACAGGGCTGGTCTCAACATTTCAATTTTGATTAAAGGGGGACTCTACCTAAATGCTACCATTTATAAGACACCTTCTAATACATTCAATGGTAAATAATACGCAACAAATAAATTCATCTGAGTCGAGGATGTATGCTAAATGCACACACAAATACAAAGAACTGCAGATAATAGTATGATAATTATACCTGATATAGTATTTAACCCTTTCAGTGCCAAGTCTGATTTTTGTATCAACCCATATTTCCTAGATCATTTTTCAAATTTATTGATTATAATAATGTGATACATTATTATAATCAATAAATTTGAAAAATGATCAAGGAAATATGGGTTGATACAAAAATCGGACTTGGCACTGAAAGGGTTAACTGCCAGTCATTTACTAGGTTACTTTCTGCGAGAAGTTTCCATATACGTGATGTAACCACAGTTAATTAACGGATGTGGATTGGGTGACATTTAGCACACATCATGTAAAAATATATGTTGAGATGGGGCGGGGCGTCAACTTAAGACACCCGCTGACTATAGAATAAAATTTAATAAATTTCTGGCTCAAGTATGCATATACATATAATGCAATATTTTATTTGATATACATTTTCCTAAAAATAGAACAAGAATATCTTGATGATGAGTATTCTATTCCTTGCATTCCAGTTTTGCTGCCATCCGTAAAATATTTTTATTCTCGTCGGGTCATTGATTCTCATTATATAGAGAGTGTAACTGAAAGGTTGACTAATACCTTTTATTCAGGAGCAATGTACATTTCCATTCAAGCGTTAGTTTAGTGTGCCTGACATTTAAAGAATGAGGTCCCCAGAGGGTGAATTTAGTGATGCTATCCTGCATAGAGGGCTAGCATCCTCTGGGGACCTCATTCTGCCTAGGCCTCATCTTCTCTGGAAAGTTTCTTTATTATCAAATTTAAATAGAAACTTCTTCACATAGATTCTATTTCTTTTTAGTTTAGTTTCTCTATATCCCCAAATTGGTAGATGACACATTGCATAATCGAGGTTTCCAAAGGGTGTACATCACAATATTCACAATTTGGGAACTTCAATCTGAGTCTATGTCTCCCATAGCAGATGAGGCCATGCAGAATGAGGTCCACAGAGGGTGAATTTGGTGATGCTATCCTGCACAGCAGGCTAGCATTACCAAATTTACCCTCTGGGGACCTCATTATGCTTAGTCCTCATCTTCTGGGAAGTATCTAGTCTCAAATTAACATTGTTTTTAGTTACTTCTGTTCAGTTTCTATATCATTTGCAGAATATACAAGAGGTTGCACCACAGGTGCTGGGATACCCCCATGGTGAAAATTGAAATATGGGCAGATCGGAAACCAAATTGTGAAGAAAAAAAAATGTGATAAACAAACAAATTACTTGACAATTCTAACAAACGACAGACGGAAATCCAACATATTCAGATAAAGAAAGAGGGATAACTCTTGAACGGAAAATGTGCACAATGTCAATAAACCCTCTTTTGAAAGCCCTCATGATGCCAAACCTGCATATCAAATTTCATTGAGATCCAATAACCCATGGTTGAGATATATGAGCGGACAGATGGCTAGACGGCTAGACAGATGGACACATGTAATCAAGTATACACCCCTTTGGGATGGGAGAATAAAAATGTATAATCGAGGTGACTAATGGGTGAACATCACCAACTTCAACTGGGGAACTTCAATCTGATCCTAGGTCTCCCATAGAAGTTGAGGCCTAAGCAGAATGAGGTTCCCAGAGGGTAAATTTGATGATGCTAGCCCACTGTGTGGGATAGCATCACTAAATTCACCCTCTGGGGACCTCATTCTGCAAATGACAGACAGACTATTTCAATACTTGTCGGTGTGGTATTTAAATCTACCTACAGTAATGCTCTAATTAATCGACCTCTTAACCAAATAAGAATTATGGTTAACTTTTCAGGATTTAGTCGGAAATATGGCTTGTTGCCATTCATCGGAAAGCTCTCGGGGAGAGCTTTCCGATGAATGGAAACAAGCCATATTTCCGACTAAATCCTGAAAAGTTACCCATAATTCTGCTTTGGTTAAGAGGTCGATTAATTAGAGCATTACTGTACATGAATGACTAAAAACCGGGAAATGCGAAACTAGACTTTTACAGAATAGTTTTGTCAGTTGTGAATTCATACACCAGGGTGTGCGAAATGAAACTAAGAGAATATAGTACAGTGTGAATTTAACAGATTCCTACCTGATCCCCTCTCACTAATCTCAGATAACTGTAGGGCAGCAAAGCTTCGCTTGTCAAATGCATTTCTGTCAAATGTGCTGTATTTTTTCTGAGAGTCACTCCTGGAAAGAAATTGTTTTACTGAAAAACCTAACTCTGCATTTCAGCATCATAATTTTTAACCATATCCAAGCCTTGAAATAGGGTGTCTGTCATTTGCAGAATGAGGTCCCCAGAGGGTGAATTTTGTGATGCTACCCCGCATAGCGGGCTAGCATCACCAAATTCACCCTCTGGGGACCTAATTCTGCTTACACCTCAGCAGAATGAGGTTCCCAGAGGGTGAATTTGGTGATGCTAGCCCACTATGCGGGGTAGCATCACTAAATTCACCCTCTGGGGACCTCATTCTGCAAACAACAGACACCCTATTTTAAGGCTTGACCATATCTTTACTAATACTCCTTGAGTTGCCTCATGAATATTCAGATAATAAGTTCAACAAATTGCCTATGGTTACATGTTCGCAGCATTCCAATCGAGCCACGTATATGTACGGATTAGCCACAAATTATCCCGCGGCTTTGGAGCATATATTCACGATTAATGCACTGCTTGTAATTGGGACCTATTTAGCATTGGGTCAGTAGAACTTTGGCTGACTGCACTGCGTAGCCGTGTATAAGATTTCATTGGCTGTTGTTAACCACTGCGTAGCCGTGTATAAGATTTCATTGGCTGTTGTTAGACACTATTCGCCAAGACATTTTTATGTTCAGAAATAAATATGGGTTAACCCTTTCTGTACTAAATATTCATTGACGAGTAGTTCCCTTAGGAAATGTACAGATAATAAGTTCAACAAACGACATCATAAGTTTTAACCGTATTAAAAATACTAATGCTCATTGCCGAAAGTTCCCTTAGGAAATGTTCAGATAATAATTCAACAAATTGTCCATGTTATCAACATGCTATGAGATGTGAAACATTTACAGAAGCTCATGTCTCCATATTGTCTGTTTGCACTTGATATATATTTAAATAACATAAAATTTGTTAGGCCAATGCATTCTCTTATATATGCGAGGCGACCTATGGTCGACTCGCATATATAAGAGAATGCATTGGCACAGGGTTTTTCGCAAAAATGTCCCTCAGGAAATATTCACATAAAAAGTTCAACAAATTGCATATGGCTGTTGTTGATCTTATTATCTGAACATTTCCCACCAATGAATCGGAATCTTTCTGATTGATTGATTGATTGGGGTTTATTGTCGCTTTAGCCACAAAGGCCATATCACGACATTGCCAGTTTTAGTGGTGGAGGAAATCCGCACACTTGCGACTAATCTAACAGTGATTTCAATGGCTTATAAACTCGTCAACCATGTTCGGCAAACCACCGGCCATCGGCGAGTAACTGGTAACTCCACCAGATATTGATTTCGAGTTACAAAGACCACGATGGAAACATGTGGATTTGAACCCTAATCGCCAGCGCTGGAGGGCGAAACGGCTTGGAATGGTACCCTTTACCCAACAAACCGGCCAAAAACGGCCAAATAAAGCTGCAACAGCCTAAATTATCTTCGGTCTGTCTCAATAAAACCATACAAATATGGATATCAATGGAACCGGCTCATTGACCACATTGTGATGGTTACAGTTATGCCCTGTGCCAATGCATTCTCTTATATATGCGAGTCGACCATAGGTTGCCTCGCATATATAAGAGAATGCATTGGCCTAAAAAACATGGCCGTTCTGTTGGGTAAAGGGTTAACCGATTGAGCCACCGAGGCCCCCGGAATCTTTCTGCACTTCTATTATATGTTAGTCTGTATGTCATCTGCTTATAGCATTATATTGCCTAAACGTCACTCTAGATGAATAATAGACCATTCCATGTATACTCATATAACTCACTCACTGTATGTGAAAGTCCCAACTCATACCTGCATGTTTTTCTCTGACTTTTATGAGCCGATATCGCAATAAAAACCAAATTAATTACCCAGGATAAATTCCATAATTGTAAGCGACGCAAAGCAAAATCACTCACAAATTCACTTAAATCGAGTTGAGTCCTTCGCCTAGAGTGGAGTACATTATTAAGAACAGATAATAACTAAAAATTCTATTCCCTGCGTTATTTTTTTGACTTTATAAGGTTCCCTGTCAAAACTTTAAAAAGTTCCCATGTTTTGTACTGGTGGAATATAATCTCTACGGGCGTTAGCCAGAGTAGAGATTCATGGCATGATCTAGGTTATTGTATGTATGTTATACACAGTAAGCTACAGACATGGTCGTAGAAATAAACTTAGTGGCTGACTTTCCAGTTGATGCCGTCGACGTGATTTATTTCCCACAATGCAGTTTCTGATAGATGCTTCAGTAAAGAAAGAGTTAAACATAGAGTCACATGGTAAACTCTAAAACGATAAACCTGTTCGTATAGAATACACCCAGAGTAGCCGAGAATAGCCGGAGATACACCATCTTACATTTCTGAAATGTTTACCAAACACAGCTCAGTTACTCGAAATGGCCGAAGTGGAGTCCAACTGTCTCATATACCCGAGAAACTAAATGTGAACTATGGAAAGTGCTCATTCCAAAATGTCTCAGTCTCTATTTGGAACAGCCTACCCGTTGATATGAGGAAGATTGACTCAGTATCATCTTTAAACAGCTCTTAAAACTCACCTGTTCAAAATTGTGTTATTCGTTGTAAGTGCACCATCTGTTTTTTAACTTTTTTATATTTATAGGCTTATCCGTTATAGTTGGAAATTGATTTTAACTTAATATTTTAATCAGGTCTTTTAATCTACTGGATATTTTATTGTTAATTGTAGTGCCTTTTTCAGTCATCTTTCCGAGTTATCTGCCATATATCGTTGAAGCTTGTATTGCTTTTTATGTGTAAATATGTGCGATGTTATCTTGTTTGTGTATATTTGTGTATGTTAATGTGCATTGAAACAAATTGCTGTAGAATGCGTTTCTTAAATGAATATATAATAATAATAATACAAAATTTTCACCACAAATTGAATTATGATTTTAACCATGAGCCTTTTAGCAAGTGGTTAAAAACCACAATACAAATAGTGGTGATTTTTTTTACTCTTGGCTACTATGCATGTATTTTATTTATGCCATAAAATTATTATTTTTTTGTTTGTTTCGTGAATTCAACTACTCCGCTGTTTACTTTGAATGTGTATCCATACCGAGAGACACAGACACGACACTATAAGGAATGTGCATCACACATAGCGATGCATACATTTCCGTCATGACGTCAGCATGTTTCTGAGCGATCAGTCAATATGGAATTACCATTCATATGTTTCCTAGTTCATATAACACTAGCCAGCTACAACGCTACATTTGATTGAAATGCAGACAATTTTCCTCATATCTAATTTATATCATGACATTATCCGATTTTAAATTAATGTGACATACATGTAGGAACTATTTTGATAACTAGGATGTAGTTCTGCTATGGGTATAAATGTTTAACACATGAAATTACGTTTCAACATTTACACCCACAGTATAAATTTATACCCATAGTAGAAGCTGTAACCCATAGTAGGGTGTAAAGATGAAGTTTACAAAATAGGTGTTATACACACAATATAATAGGCAGTTATGGTATAAAAAAAAATTGAACACCCAAGCCTTGAAATAGGGTGTCTGTCATTTGCAAAATGAGGTCCCCAGAGGGTGAATTTAGTGATGCTACCCCGAATAGTGGGCTATCATCACCAAATTCACACTCTGGGGACCTCATTCTGCTTACACCTCGGCAGAATGAGGTTCCCAGAGGGTGAATTTGGTGATGCTAGCCCGCTATGCGGGGTAGCATCACTAAATTCACCCTCTGGGGACCTCATTCTGCAAATGACAGACACCCTATTTAAAGGCTTGTGAACACCCCATTGAATGTCATCACAGTGGTGAACATCAATACCAAATGTCATTGAGATCTGACAACCGGTGGTGGAGATATCTTCCCCACCGACAAGACGGACACCCAAACGAAGTTACAAAATGGTACATCGAACGCATGTAATCACCAGGGAGTAGGGTCATGACATCAAATCATGTCACCAGGTATAGATTGTTAACAATTTTAACCCTTTCTTTACATAATACTCATTGACAAGTTCTTCCATTAGAAAATGTTCATATAATAAGTTCTCATCGGCCCTAAACCTACAAAATAAGTCTGTTAAAGAATATAAGAATAAATTATTAAAATTGTAAAAAATTGTAAAAAAAAAAAAAAACCAATTGTTAGGCCAATGCATTCCCTTATATATGCGAGGCGACCTATGGTCGACTCGCATATATAAGAGAATGCATTGGCACAGGATATATGGGTTGATACAAAAATCGACCTGGCACTCAAAGGGTTAATAGAAAACCAATCAGAACTTGCATTATCTTTTCATCTGTCAGTCATTTGCTCATTACCTGAACATCCCTCCAAATAAATAATAGACCATCCCAATGCATAGTTTTATAACTGAATCGGAGAATCAATTCATAATAGAAAGGGTTGAACTTACTCATTATCATCAAACTCATGGAGTTGTTTCCACACTTGAAGCATGTTTTTACACGTCACTAAAGCATCTTCAGGACCAATCAGAAACTCCTCCAATTTAGATTTGGTTAGCTGCAAACTGAAATTTAATATTGTTTTTGTCAACCCAAATTCAAACAAATTAATAAGTAGTTTATACAATGTGTCTGGTGATCCGACGTTAATTCCGTGAACTCCGTGATCATCGGAAAATAATAACTTTGTGGTTATTGGTTTAATACAAGATAGTATGGCAAAAACATCCCTTAACATTTCCATGACTGAATCTTCCTGAAATTTTGCGAAAACCCAGTCCCAATGCATTCTCATATATATGCGAGGTTTCCGATGGCTAACACAAGAAAATAATATACATTAACACGTTCCATGGGGACTGCTACTACGAGTTAACTCGTAGTAATGTTCATACCACATAACTAATAACACAAACCGCAAGCAATGCTGGTGTATGCGCCAACACATGCCCAACGATCCCATTGATCGATTTTATATGTATAATTACGATGGCTTGAGATACAACTATTCCCACAGCCCGAACAAGGGGTGGGGTCCAGATAGAAATCTTGGTAGGATACTTCAATTGACCAGGACCTCTTCTGTACGTCCCTGAACCATGATATACATGTGCAACTAGACCATTCCCGGACACATTGTGTATATACACAATTTTTGTCGATCAAATCCGGGTCAAATGAAAGATGAAACGTGTTATAAAGCTCCTACGAGATAACTCGTAGTCGGCACCTGGGATGAAACTCACCAGTGGTCATCGCTGGTGCCAGCTACGAGTTATCTCGTAGGTAAATACATATTATGTTTTTTGACATCTTATTCGACGTAGCCTGTACCAATTATCATTTACCATGTCTTACATACGATATGCTTGTAAATGTATAGCACTCTTCGCCATCTAAGACACTGACAACGTAATTGTATTTACCTACGAGATAACTCGTAGCTGGCATCAGGGATGAAACACTAATAAATTCCGTCCCAGGTGCTGACTACGAGTTATCTCGTAGTAGTCTTATAACATGTTTCAGCATCATATGACCCGATATTGGTCGAACCATTACTCATACATACGTAAAATATCATCTACTATCGGCAAAACATCAAATCCCATGGGAATTACCCATTGGTTTTCGGCAGTGAACGTGTTAACAGATTATAAAGTGAAAACGAAAATTTGGCCTCGGATAACCCCTGAACGCTTAGATCATTTGTTGAATTTAAAGTTGAACATTCCCTACATTGAATAGGAATCCCATGTGTTCTACACTGTTTTATCAAACAACCCTCCAAATAAATAATAGACTATTCTAAAGAATACTTTTATAACTGAGTGGAAGAATCCATTCAGTAAACAAAGGGTTAATGCCACATTCACCTCATATTGTCAGGATATTCTTCGAGTGCCGCGTTAAGAAGCACCATCGATTCTTCATATTGCTTCTGAGCGCTCAGTAACAGCACCAACAGATGTAATGAATGAACGTAGTCGTTTCGATACTTCAGTGATTGTCTTACATAATTAACTGCATCATTTATCTGTAATATAAACAGATGTAAGAAATGAACGTAGTCATTTCTATCAGTGATTGTCTTACATAATTAAAGGTACTCAATCTGATTTGATGTCCCCATATAATCAGATTCCAACAACAACATTTTTAGAAATAGCGTTTCAGTTATCAGAATCTATTAATTGCCCAAAAATAATGTTAACTACAAGTACTCAACTATAGTATAATATTGTCCAAAACGTGTTAATTATCAACATGTTGTTCAACGAAATTTGCCCTTATTATCAACACTAAGACACTCGATTTTAGAGTTATCCATCTTCATCCGCAGTTTGGTCCGAGACCATCGGCTCGTCAACTTTTTACTGGGGCACTAATAAGACGAAAAATAACAGATTTAAAAAATCGATATCTAATAACTCTGAGCTTTGATAGGTGGGTTCCGACTCGAATCAAATATTTTTGACCCCCGAATCCAAATAAATAGTAATTGAGAGGCGCTTAATCGGATTATGCATCTTTAACTGCATCATTTATCTGTACTATAAAATAAAAGGTCAGCTGACCACAGTGTCCCCGAAAACGTGGCAAGTCGATGCCGCTTTGTTAAAGAAAAGGGTTAATTTAATAAACTCCGTAAAAAAGAATATTTCTGACATCTATATACATGTTGCACATCTCCAATATGTGGGTAACAATACTCTGAAGTTTCAAATATCTATAATCAAAACTGTAGGAGGAGTTGATTACACCATGAAGGTACCCTCATACTGAAAATTATAAAAAAAATGTTGAAATTTCTAAGTCGAAAAGGGTTAATAACTCTGTGATACATTGATGGAAAGAGCTCTTAGAGCTCATCAATGTATCACATTATTATAATCAATAAATTTGGAAAATGATCAAGGAAATATGGGTTGATACAAAAATCGGACTTGGCACTGAAAGGGTTAACCCACGCTTAAAAATACTTTATTAGCATTCCAAAAATTAATGATATTTGTGTTACAAGCATAGAACGAAAATAGGCAATAAAAATCTTAACTGGAACATCATGTTTAATATTTTAAACTTCCCAAAGGTTATCAAGGCAATGCTTTTACTGATATCATATGTACAAGACGATATAAGACGAATGTGGTTTCACCGGCGTCAATGCCAAGGCCAAATTTCGGATAAACGCAATGCACCGTTTACCAACTTTTTTATATCATTATCAGCGGTGCAGCAGTGATATTTTCTTGCAATCATGTTTGTCACACATCATTTTTGACCTCAGATGACTTAAAGGGGCATAATATATATATATATATTTTTGGCATTGTTTTACAGTGTGCATCTGTATTCTGGTCATTATTAGAAGGTCCAAAATAAGGTCCAAAACCTAGTATTGTTAAAAAATCGGAATCTTTGTTCCGGACCTACCTGTAACTACCTAGTTATTTACCTGTCTTAGTATAGCTAACTGTAAAGCAAGATGGAAGAGGGCCAGGTAGTCATAAGGGTCCAGCTTATGGGCTCTGAAATCAAATTCAAATCGCTCTTCAATATAAATATGACAATAATTGCAAAAAACATTGACTGAGTCAACAATATCATGACTATGATTTTGTATTTATAACTCAATATAACAAATAAAACATAATTAATGTGTACAAACAATGAGTTATTTGGGGACCTGCTGTTATTTAACCCTTTCAGTGCCAGGGGCCGATCTCATCGGCCCTAATTTACGGTCTGTAAAATCAGCCCCAAAAAAAAAAATTTTTTTTTTTTTTTTTTAGATTTTAACAAAATTATTAAAATTGTAAAAAATAATAACAAATGATGAAAAATTGGTCGACTCGCATATATAAGAGAATGCATTGGCACAGGGTATATGGGTTGATACAAAAATCGGACCTGGCACTCAAAGGGTTAACCTCTTCACCTCTGTTTATCGTCACCAATTGAGCTGTTAAGGTCATGGTCATTGCGCTGCAAAAATAGATCATTTTGGGAACAAGTTATATAAATTCCGGACTAAAGATGTAATAATTCTGATTTGTATACAAGCCTTGAAATAGTGTGTCATTTGCAGAATGAGGTCCCCAGAGGGTGAATTTATTGACGCTATCCCGATCAGCGACATAGCATCACCAAATTCACCCAGTTGGGACCTCGTTCTACTTAGGCCTCAACTGCTATGGGAGACCTATTATCAGATTGAAGTTCTCCAGTAGAAGTTGGTGATGTTCGCCCATTAGTCACCTCGATTATGCATATTTATCTTCTGCCAAATTAGGGGATAGAAGTGAACAGAAGGGAAAAATAACTAAAAGCAATGTTAAATGAGACATATATATATACATAGATACTTCCCAGAAGATGAGGTCTAAGCAGAATGAGGTACCCAGAGGGTGAGTTTAGTGATGCTAGCCTGCTGTGTGGGGTAGCGTCACTAAATTCACCCTCTGGGGACCTCATTCTGCAAATGACAGACACGCTATTTCAGGGGTTGCATGTTATAAAAAATTCCGGGCTCTCAGATGTAATAGTTGTGTACCAGTCAAAAGAATATTCTGTCACTAGCAATCATTTCCCTTAACCCTTTCATGACGAGAGCTGCACTGGTGTAGCATTAAAGATCCTGTGCTAGCGCATTCTCTTATACATACCGGTACCAGTCTCCCATAGGGAACCTCGCATATATAAGAGAATACAATGTCAAGGTAAATATTGTTAGGCCAATGAATTCTCTTATATATGCGAGGCTCCATATAGGAAACTTGCATACATAATGAATGCATTGGCACAGGGTTTTCGCAAAACTTCAGGAGCTCCAGTCATGGAAGGGGTAAAACTATGGGACAATTTAAATTATATCTCTGAATAAACGATAGCAAATCAATCTCAATGTGTACTGAATCTGTGTTGAGTATAGCATGTTTGATTAAACTCATACCATCCAGGATAAGTCATACAGTAAGGGTTGGCAGAAATCATAATCTACCTATTGAGAGCCTTCCAGGCCCTGTTCTCGCTCAGTTTGATGAAATTAACTAATTATTGCCACTCAACATGTCTTTCTGAGACAATGCTTTCTGAGCTACGGGAAAACAGAAAATGAAAATAAATTGCCTTAAACCCTTCAATGACTGGAGCTTCCTGAAATTTTGCGAAAACCCTGTGACGATGCATTCTCTGATATATGCGAATCTCCCATAGGAGAATATAAGAGAATGCATTGGCCTAATAACATTTACCTTGACCTTGTAAGCCAGTGCATTCTCTTAATAATGAGAGGCTCCTTATGGGAGACTCGCATATATAAAGGAATGCACTGGCACAATATCTTTATTGCTGCACATGAAAAGGGTTAAGCTCTCATCAAATTTTTGGTAGAATTTGGTGAGAATAGATTCTAATATGTCCATACTTGTAGAATAGATTAAGCGCCTTTCTATGCATCTGTTGTCGTTCACCCTTCATCTTGCTTTCGGAAGCCTTTATACTGTAACCTATACCCATCGTTACATAGATTCGTGAAGACAGAGGGTGGTTATCGCCGACATGAAGCGATTGTTCGGCTAATTGGATTCCTTCATCAATCTGAAAAACAGAAATAACAGTTACATTCAAATTCACTCTAGTAACAGGTAAATCCAATTTCCATGGCACTGATTGGTCAGTTACAGGGTTCACGCTGCCACTTGCCAAATTTGCCAATGGCAAAAATAATTCACATTTGGCAAAAAATATTTTCATTCGGCAAAAGTTTTGGCAAGTCACTTTTTAATTCCTCAATAAAGTTGAAAAATATCAGTCAATCAATACCATTAATTTTAGGAAACTATTATAATAGGATTATATTAGTGGTGTTTTAATGGTTTCGGAAAAGTTAACACCTCCATTAAGATACAGTTAATCTGGTAACATTACCAGTGGATGGATTACCAGTATTTAGTGGTGGTGTTTACGTAGCTAATCCTCTTATGATGTTCCCTTCTGATGAAGCAAGTCTTCTACCATTTATTGTTCGGTGATTGGTTTATTGTTGTATGATAATCCACAATAGATATGCGAGTATAATTATTAACTAACTGCTTTCCTATCGATATCAAACATCGTTCAAACCGCGAGTGTCGAAATATAAAACTCAATCAAGGTTGCAGAAAATGATACTATCAGGGATAACATTTGGCAAATTCTAATTGAATTTGGCCAAAAATATTTTCATTTGGCAAATTATTTGGCAAAAGTAAATTTCAGTCCAGCTCGGACCCTGGTCAGTTACCCTGATGTAGCTCACTCATATGATTTTACATAGCTCAAATCAAGCGTACAAAGTATGGGTCTGCTCACTGATAAAAGAAATCTGAATATTTACGTAGTTCTCCCGGAAGTACCTTCGTTCCTTGGGACAACAATAAAAAAGCAGGAAATTTGAAGTATAATTGAATTCCACATCAACTTGATTCCGTGAATGTCAGGAAAACTATTCAGTCAGACAACCCAATTTAATTGAAACAAAACTTTCAAAACCAATCGAAGCATGTCTGAATCAGGGTTCGCACTGCCACTTGCCAAATTTACCAATGGCAAAAATAATTCACATTTGGCAAAAAATATTTTCATTTGGCAAAAGTTTTGGCAAGTCACTTTTTAATTCCTCAAGCAATTTGAAAAATATTGGTCAATCATTACCATTTTTTTTCAAGAAACTCTTACAACATAATTATATTGGTGAGTGATGTTTTATAAGGTTTAGGAAAAGTTAATACCACTTAGAACCCTTCTGCATTGTATTGTTTGGTGATTGGCTTATTGTTGTATGATAAACCACAATAGAGATGTGAGTATAATTATTAACTTTTCTATCGATATCAAAAGTCATTCAAACCACGAGTGTCGAAACATAATAATTAACATTGCAGAAGATGATACTATCATGGATAGCATTTGGCAAATGCTAATATAATTTGGCAACAAATATTTTCGTTTGGCAACTTATTTGGCAAAAGTGACCCTGGTCTGAATGATGACGTAATGACAGCAGACATGATGTTCCAAGCTGATATGGATTGTTTGTAAACTGTCAATCATGTCCTGTTCAGCATCTTTGGCAAATACAGTAATGCCCTAATTAATCGACTTCTTAACCACATCAGAATTATGGGTAACTTTTCAGGATTTAGTCGGAAATATGGCTTGTTGTCATTCATCGGAAAGCTCTCGCCGAGAGCTTTCCGATGAATGGCAACAAGCCATATTTCCGACTAAATCCTGAAAAGTTACCCATAATTCTGCTGTGGTTAAGAAGTCGATTAATTAGGGCATTACTGTACTCGTGTCTATATCATGTGAATTAGTGTAGGGATAAACATGCTGTCTGGTGTGAATTAGTGTGGGGATAAACATGCTGTCTGGTTATCATGTGAATTAGTGTAGGGATAAACATGCTGTCTGGTTATCATGTGAATTAGTGTGGGGATAAACATGCTGTCTGGTGTGAATTAGTGTAGGGATAAACATGCTGTCTGGTTATCATGTGAATTAGTGTAGGGATAAACATGCTGTCTGGTTATCATGTGAATTAGTGTGGGGATAAACATGCTGTCTGGTTTGATATCATGTGAATTAGTGTGGGGATAAACATGCTGTCTGGTTTGATATCATGTGAATTAGTGTGGGGATAAACATGCTGTCTGGTGTGAATTAGTGTAGGGATAAACATGCTGTCTGGTTATCATGTGAATTAGTGTGGGGATAAACATGCTGTCTGGTGTGAATTAGTGTAGGGATAAACATGCTGTCTGGTTATCATGTGAATTAGTGTGGGGATAAACATGCTGTCTGGTGTGAATTAGTGTGGGGATAAACATGCTGTCTGGTGTGAATTAGTGTGGGGATAAACATGCTGTCTGGTGTGAATTAGTGTGGGGATAAACATGCTGTCTGGTGTGAATTAGTGTGGGGATAAACATGCTGTCTGGTTATCATGTGAATTAGTGTGGGGATAAACATGCTGTCTGGTGTGAATTAGAGTAGGGATAAACATGCTGTCTGGTTATCATGTGAATTAGTGTGGGGATAAACATGCTGTCTGGTTATCATGTGAATTAGTGTGGGGATAAACATGCTGTCTGGTTATCATGTGAATTAGTGTGGGGATAAACATGCTGTCTGGTGTGAATTAGTGTGGGGATAAACATGCTGTCTGGTGTGAATTAGTGTGGGGATAAACATGCTGTCTGGTGTGAATTAGTGTGGGGATAAACATGCTGTCTGGTGTGAATTAGTGTAGGGATAAACATGCTGTCTGGTTATCATGTGAATTAGTGTGGGGATAAACATGCTGTCTGGTGTGAATTAGTGTAGAGATAAACATGCTGTCTGGTTATCATGTGAATTAGTGTGGGGATAAACATGCTGTCTGGTGTGAATTAGTGTAGGGATAAACATGCTGTCTGGTTATCATGTGAATTAGTGTGGGGATAAACATGCTGTCTGGTGTGAATTAGTGTAGGGATAAACATGCTGTCTGGTTATCATGTGAATTAGTGTGGGGATAAACATGCTGTCTGGTGTGAATTAGTGTGGGGATAAACATGCTGTCTGGTGTGAATTAGTGTGGGGATAAACATGCTGTCTGGTGTGAATTAGTGTGGGGATAAACATGCTGTCTGGTGTGAATTAGTGTGGGGATAAACATGCTGTCTGGTGTGAATTAGTGTGGGGATAAACATGCTGTCTTGTGTGAATTAGTGTAGGGATAAACATGCTGTCTGGTGTGAATTAGTGTAGGGATAAACATGCTGTCTGGTTATCATGTGAATTAGTGTGGGGATAAACATGCTGTCTGGTGTGAATTAGTGTGGGGATAAACATGCTGTCTGGTTATCATGTGAATTAGTGTGGGGATAAACATGCTGTCTGGTTATCATGTGAATTAGTGTGGGGATAAACATGCTGTCTGGTGTGAATTAGTGTAGGGATAAACATGCTGTCTGGTGTGAATTAGTGTGGGGATAAACATGCTGTCTGGTGTGAATTAGTGTGGGGATAAACATGCTGTCTGGTTATCATGTGAATTAGTGTGGGGATAAACATGCTGTCTGGTGTGAATTAGTGTGGGGATAAACATGCTGTCTGGTGTGAATTAGTGTGGGGATAAACATGCTGTCTGGTTATCATGTGAATTAGTGTGGGGATAAACATGCTGTCTGGTTATCATGTGAATTAGTGTGGGGATAAACATGCTGTCTGGTGTGAATTAGTGTAGGGATAAACATGCTGTCTGGTGTGAATTAGTGTGGGGATAAACATGCTGTCTGGTGTGAATTAGTGTGGGGATAAACATGCTGTCTGGTTATCATGTGAATTAGTGTGGGGATAAACATGCTGTCTGGTGTGAATTAGTGTGGGGATAAACATGCTGTCTGGTGTGAATTAGTGTGGGGATAAACATGCTGTCTGGTTATCATGTGAATTAGTGTGGGGATAAACATGCTGTCTGGTGTGAATTAGTGTGGGGATAAACATGCTGTCTGGTTATCATGTGAATTAGTGTGGGGATAAACATGCTGTCTGGTGTGAATTAGTGTAGGGATAAACATGCTGTCTGGTGTGAATTAGTGTGGGGATAAACATGCTGTCTGGTTATCATGTGAATTAGTGTGGGGATAAACATGCTGTCTGGTGTGAATTAGTGTGGGGATAAACATGCTGTCTGGTGTGAATTAGTGTGGGGATAAACATGCTGTCTGGTTATCATGTGAATTAGTGTGGGGATAAACATGCTGTCTGGTGTGAATTAGTGTGGGGATAAACATGCTGTCTGGTTATCATGTGAATTAGTGTGGGGATAAACATGCTGTCTGGTGTGAATTAGTGTGGGGATAAACATGCTGTCTGGTGTGAATTAGTGTGGGGATAAACATGCTGTCTGGTGTGAATTAGTGTGGGGATAAACATGCTGTCTGGTGTGAATTAGTGTGGGGATAAACATGCTGTCTGGTGTGAATTAGTGTGGGGATAAACATGCTGTCTGGTGTGAATTAGTGTGGGGATAAACATGCTGTCTGGTGTGAATTAGTGTAGGGATAAACATGCTGTCTGGTTATCATGTGAATTAGTGTGGGGATAAACATGCTGTCTGGTTATCATGTGAATTAGTGTAGGGATAAACATGCTGTCTGGTGTGAATTAGTGTAGGGATAAACATGCTGTCTGGTTATCATGTGAATTAGTGTGGGGATAAACATGCTGTCTGGTTATCATGTGAATTAGTGTGGGGATAAACATGCTGTCTGGTGTGAATTAGTGTAGGGATAAACATGCTGTCTGGTTATCATGTGAATTAGTGTGGGGATAAACATGCTGTCTGGTTTGATATCATGTGAATTAGTGTGGGGATAAACATGCTGTCTGGTGTGAATTAGTGTAGGGATAAACATGCTGTCTGGTTATCATGTGAATTAGTGTGGGGATAAACATGCTGTCTGGTGTGAATTAGTGTAGGGATAAACATGCTGTCTGGTTATCATGTGAATTAGTGTGGGGATAAACATGCTGTCTGGTGTGAATTAGTGTAGGGATAAACATGCTGTCTGGTTATCATGTGAATTAGTGTGGGGATAAACATGCTGTCTGGTGTGAATTAGTGTAGGGATAAACATGCTGTCTGGTGTGAATTAGTGTGGGGATAAACATGCTGTCTGGTGTGAATTAGTGTGGAGATAAACATGCTGTCTGGTGTGAATTAGTGTGGGGATAAACATGCTGTCTGGTGTGAATTAGTGTGGGGATAACATGCTGTCTGGTGTGAATTAGTGTAGGGATAAACATGCTGTCTGGTTATCATGTGAATTAGTCTGGGGATAAACATGCTGTCTGGTGTGAATTAGTGTAGGGATAAACATGCTGTCTGGTTATCATGTGAATTAGTGTGGGGATAAACATGCTGTCTGGTGTGAATTAGTGTAGGGATAAACATGCTGTCTGGTGTGAATTAGTGTAGGGATAAACATGCTGTCTGGTTATCATGTGAATTAGTGTGGGGATAAACATGCTGTCTGGTGTGAATTAGTGTAGGGATAAACATGCTGTCTGGTTATCATGTGAATTAGTGTGGGGATAAACATGCTGTCTGGTGTGAATTAGTGTAGGGATAAACATGCTGTCTGGTTATCATGTGAATTAGTGTAGGGATAAACATGCTGTCTGGTTATCATGTGAATTAGTGTAGGGATAAACATGCTGTCTGGTTTGATTTTGGGACGCTATCGGTGGGTTTTCAGATGAAATATATCCATTTTACCAGCTCACAAAATAAAACTGCATTTTCCATCATAAAACCAACCGATAGATGTCCCAAATTCACACCAGAAATCACATTTAACCCCTAAATAACACTGTAGCTGAAAATTTGCATTGCAACATTTATTTAAGGTGATCTGATTGAAACTGGTATAAGGAAAAAGAAATGAGCACTGGATGTGGATAAAGAAATGAGCACTGGATGTGGATAAAGAAATGAGCACTGGATGTGGAAAAAGTCAGCCTTCTCATTTTCGGCCAACTCATAATTTTAACTCGTAGTTTTTTTGTTCAATTTTATAGTAAACAAGAGCATGCCGTCGGGGCGTGGCATAATATGCCCGTTTCTGGAGTAGAGTGGGGCAAGGTTTAATTCATTTGTTTGAAACCCTTGACTTTAGACGAAATAATATTTGAACTTGATCTGTATACCAAATTTGGTTCAGTTCACTCGATTCAATCTAAAGTTATCATCTGGAAACTGCATATCAGGTAAAATCTAAGTCGAAAAAGGGACATAACTCAGTCAAAATCATGCGGACGAAACCCATATTTGAACTTGATCTGTATTTTGTGGTGGTAAACTAATATACCAAATTTGGTTCAGTTCACTTGATTCAATCTAAAGTTATCATCCGGAAACCAAAGCGGATGGACGGACAACGGACGATGGATGGACGGACAACCCATTAACATTATACGACTGTTTTTTCAAACGGGCGTATACAAATCCCTTGATATATGACAAATAATTGTCAAAAAGTTAATTTGAAAGCAAATTTGTTTTATTCATATACCAGTCCAAAGTTCAGTAAGTCCAAATATTTAAACATCTTTCAGCTATCTGTAGAAATATACATTTCCTGCCAACTGTCACAATATTCCTGCTTTGATAACACTTTTCCGGATGGAGCCTCATATACTATTTTCGACAAAATGACAGATTATTGCTGAAATTTTATGTTTGTTTCTGGCACATCTGTAATTTGTGTAGAGTGCATAAATACAATCAACATTTTAAACTATGATGCTTGGCAGAGTATCGTGGGAAAACAATAATCTCCTTTTTCTAGGAAAATCATTTTGGTAGTTTTTGGCTCAACTAGAGCCAAATCATGGCAAGGAATACATTTTTGGTCCTATTTTCATCTTCAGGGAATAACAAAATAGTAGCTTTGAAGATTATAAATAACAAGTGACTCTAGCATGACTAATTTACCTGACGCAGATGCTCTATACAGATTCTGGCCGCTTGTAATAAAACTACAGAGTTGTTAGGGTCAATTCTCATACACTCCCTCAAAACCAGCGCCGCCCGGGAATACTGCAATGGTGATACACATATAAATGAATTAAAATAATGAAAAACATCTGCGGCAAGATATAAGAAGATTGTGTATTACATTAAAACCTCTCCAAACCGAACACCCTTCGGGCCAGCACTTCTGTTCGGTTTAGAGAGGTGTTCGGTTTATAAGAAAATCGCAATATGATTGGAATGTATTGACGTTGTTACTAATTAAGATGAAGAGTTGTCGAAGCATAACCAACTCATTACTGGTATTGATTAATTAAACTTTATTCAATAAATTACCAACTAAAATATAAATAACAATAGATAAAACATGCTATTTAAGAATTAAAAACATGGTCTATTAAGATATAATACATGTATAGATAAGACAGGAAACGATAAATTTTACGGTGATTTTTAAAAATGTAGCTAAAAAATGTTGCAACGTTAGTTAGTGTAGTAGTTTTGTACTATTGAATATGCGTACCAAATTAATTTGCGGTGTTTATAACGGATTATAACGGCATCTGTCTGATTAGATAACTGTATGCTTATTTAACACTTTGAGTGAACAATGGTGACTTCTCAGATAATAGAGCGCTGACACTATGATTTACATCAATCATTGAGCTGAATTGGACTCTTATTTTTATCACCAATAAAGTTTTAATCAACACTTTACAAAGGAATGAGCTGTCATGAAAACGACCATTCAGAGTTGAATGTATAGACAAGAAATTAAAACTTATAAAGGATCCCAGTGTACAATGCGCCAAAACGAACTCAGCTTCATGTATGTCAAATCTACTGCACATGCGTTCGGTTGGTCACTTTCCCCGTTCGGATTTCGGAGGTAAAAATTGATGTATTCGTTCACTTTTGGACTAGAAAAGCCATCCGGTGTTCGGAATAGAGAGTTTCCGGTTTGTAGAGGTAATTTTTAGTGAGAATGCACTTCGTTGAATTCAGGACCGAATAATTTGGTCGGTATGGAGAGGGAATCTGTTTATAGAGGATCCTGTTTGGAGAGGTTTTACTGTATATACATGTGTATCCAGAGGATATACAAACAAAACTTGTTCGTTCTTTTGCAATGACAAGACATTGGTGATGTATCCTCATGTCATGTTTTTAATTTGGGAGATCAGTCAACCGTACCATTAGATAATACAATCATCATCTTATAGGCCTGCACCTCATGACCCTGTGCAAAATCAAGGTGACTAATGGGTGTACATCACCAACTTCAACTGGCGAACGTAATAATGAGTTGTTATGTAAATGCATCTAATAGAAAATCACCTGAATCAAGGGCACAAAACTACACATTAAGGGTGTAAATGATAACCACATAACCAGGCCTAAAAAATGGTGCAAGATATTTGCAGAATGAGGTCCCCCAGAGGGTGAATTTAGTGACGCTATCATGCACAGCGGCCTAGCATCACTAAATTCACATTCTGGCAACACACTTTACAAGTTACATGTACATGCCGCTGATTCTTAATGCTATTTTATGTGACTCACCTTTCCGGCACTAATAAGAGCGTTTGCAAATTGATACCATATATGGAATTCACCGAAGGAAAACTTGGAAGCCCTCTCGACACACTGAAAGCGAAGCAAAAGAAACTTAACACGTTGGCTGCCACTACGAGTTAAGTCATAGTGAACGGTTACATGGGGACTGCTACTACGAGTTAACTCGTAGTGATGTCCAAACCACATACATAACAACAGGAACCACAAGCAACATTGGTTTATGCGCCAATACATACACAATGATCCCATTGATCGATTGCATATGTATAATTAGAATGGCTTCAGATACAACGCTTTCCGCATCCCAATAAAGGGGTGGGGTGCAGTTTTAAATCTTGCAAGGACACTCCAATTCACCAGGACCTCTTCCGTTCATCAATCACCCATGGTAGACATGTGCAAATAGACCTTTCCCGGACATTATAGAGGGTTTTCGTTGCATAAATCAGTAATCAGTTAGCTCTGGAGTTTTCCGGTCTCACTTGAAGCTATATAGACCTATACTGATAATACACCCCATTGTTTGAGGGGTGGGTGCAAGCCACTGCAATGTTCGCTAAATATCCAATTTTGGTTATACTATATAATAGAACAACACTTACATGTATCTTGAGATTAGTTAGAAATCAGCACCATGCTTGAGTTCGCTAATTTCTAAATTCTAACTAATCTGATTATCAGCTGCTCTGTTTCTATGTTTATTCCACATCTCGAAATTACTCCACTGGTTTTATAACTGCATGGTTACATTCTGACAGTGGAAGAATATGGATATAGTGCTAGAGAATGTTGGAAACTCGAGCTAGCCCTATACACCAAGTATAGGCACAAGCGAATACCTGTGGATTGTTTACCCATGCATGCAAATTCAGTTCCCTGGTAATGAATGTACAAGTTTGTATATATAAATTAATTTATCGTGACTTATACAAATATTCAGTCGACCAAAATCGGGTTTTATGATGCTGAAACGTGTTATAGAGCTACTACGAGATAACTCGTAGTCTGCACCTGGGACGGAATTTACCATTGTTCTTCGCTGGTGCCAGCTACGAGTTATCTCGTAGGTAAATCAACATTACATTTGCGACGTCTCAGATGACGTAGAGTGTTCCAATGTTTGTATACAAATTAATTTACCTATACACGATATGGTTGCACCTATATAGCACTCTTCGTCATCTATGACGTAGAAAACGTAATTTTATTTACCTACGAGATAACTCGTAGCTGGCACCAGCGATGAAACACTGGTAAATTCCATCCCAGTTGCCGACTACGAGTTATCTCGTAGTAGCCTTGTGACATGTTTCAGCGTCATATAACCCGATATTGGCCGAACCATCACTCATACATGCGTCAAATATCAACTACTATCGGCAAAACATGCAATCCCATGGCTGTACCCATTGGTTTTCGGCAGTGAACGTGTTGAAGTAATGGCTTTGATAATATAACAATAACATGATTTTTTGAGGGCATTATGGTTTATTAGCGGCCCGACAGAAATGAATAATGGCCCAACACAAAGTCAAGGGTTGTTAATAGAACCATAATGCCTGAGAAACTCATGTTATTATTATTACCACTTCTGTACCATGATTGTTACAACTCAATAATGTTGTCATGTCTAATGCATGTCATTTATTCCTGAAACCTTTGTCAAATATTTCATCAAAAACATTTTATCAGATATTTAAAATTAAACATTACCTTCGAGGACCCCCAGATGAACCAGCTCAGTTTGCATTCATAGTGCTAATCTAATGTCATGTGTTATATGAATAATAATGTATATTATTTTAGTTAATGAAAATAATTTGCTTTGTGTTTTATTATGTTAAGAGTACATATTTAAAATAAGACACACAGATCATCTATATATATATGAAAGAGTAGGATCTATATGTCTGCCTGTCCAGATATTTCTCCACCTGGACCGATTTCAACCAAATTTGGTGTGGTGACTCAGGTTACCCTGGCGGATGTTATAACGGCATTAGTTTTTCAAAATTTAGATTTAAAAAAATTTAATTAAAAAAATTAAAAAACAAAATATGTTTTGTTAGTTTGAGCAATTAAAAAAACATTATTACCACTTTGACCGCAGCTGACTACAACCCCCAGGTTACTTTGACGTTGTGATGTTAAAAACTCGAACCTTGTGCACCTTGCCACGGCGACGTAATTTACGTCCCATTGACGTTTTAGTCGGCTTTAGCATGTTTTTACCTTAGTTCGCTGACATTCTAATTTCTAAATTCTATAAATGGCCTTTTGTGGTTTCGCTATTTAGTATTTGTTCAGAATTTGTTATTTCAAACTACCAATTGAATAGACTGTGCCACCTTTCCATAATGTCACAATTTCAAGTTTAAATGTTAAAATGCAATCATCGTGTTTATTATTTTTTAACAAATGTACTTTCGAGCAAGGTAAGGCATGAATGGAATAAAATGTTCTGATTGGATAGAATATACTTCAACCGCATACTTCATGTAAAATCAAAACAATCATGACGATTAATGGAGAAAGCCACCAAAATTTGGTTTTTACTTTTATTAAATAAAAAGGTGTCAAAAGGTGCTTCTGAGGAAAGGAAATGACTTAAGGTGACAAAATGTGCTTCTGAGGAAATGTCGTAAGGCGTCAAAAGGTGCTTCTGAGTGGTAATGAGTTAAAAAAAAAAAAATTTAAATCAAACTGTTTGAACGATCAAAATGTGAGCGAAGAGCACACGGGCAGCTTCTGTCTAAGATCAAAATGTGGGCCCTTTATGCACAAATGGGCCACAGGCTTCTTTGTGCAGGGGCTGCAGGCCCCTCCGACGCTGAATAAAGGCTCCCTTTGGGAGCCTGTTTCAGCTAGTCTTAAATATTGTAATACAGCATGTTGTGAAACACAATGGAGCAGATAGTATTAATGAGTTTGGAATGGAAGTAGTGCTGGAGTAATGCTATTTTTGTGCTTCATATTTTTGTCATCTTCATTCAGAGTTAACCTGTCATCAATGTATACTCGCCCTCTAAGTTCTGAAAATGGGGGGAAGCTTACCTATGAGGACCACCCCATGGGAGCAAAAACATAGACTGGGCTTATCTTTAGAGATGGGCTTACTGACTGGTGTATAAAGATCTTGATGAAAGACCAGAGCTTGTCAATAGACTACAATTTTTTAAAAACAGAATTGGAACATCTTAACCTTATCTTCACAGTATGCATTCTCCCACCCAGTTATAAAGGAAAACAATTGAAGGGTTATTGCCAACAAACTGTAAATTGCTGCAGCGTTATGAAATGCTCTCTATAACCCTCACCTCTGACAGTATTCCAAACTGAGCCTTTCTGACTAGTGTTATTGCTAATAAATCGTAGATGGCTGCAGCATTATGGAACGCATGCTCGCGAGCCTCGGTGAACTCAGTCGATATGTTCAGCACAGCTTCTTTATTTGCCTTGAAAAGTAAACAAAATACAAACAACTTAAAAATAGATCAAACAGATAACCATGGACACATATCCCTCTCAAAGTCTCAAAGTCAAGAATTGACAACATCACATGCATACATGTATGTGATGGAATTATCATCCTAAATCAAAACAAATAGAATTTAAAAGTTACAAGGCCTTTAACTTTAGAAAGTACTGTTTGCTTGCCAAACAAACAGACAGAAACTATATATATACACCTCCCTCGTCACTTAGGCACCTCCCTCGTCACTCAGGCACCTCCCTCATCACTCAGGCACCTCCCTCATCACTCAGGCACCTCCCTCGTCACTCAGGCACCTCCCTCATCACTCAGGCACCTCCCTTGTCACTCAGGCACCTCCCTCATCACTCAGGCACCTCCCTCGTCACTCAGGCACCTGCCCCATTTCTCAGGCACCTCCCTCATCATTAAAATTGTCTCTTAAAAAACCATGTAAAACATTTTTCCAATATTTTCTGCTAGAAATATTCGATTTGAACAACGAAAATTATGTTTTTTGTTTCTGGAGTATGTTTTTCAGATTTTGCGAAAAAAATTAAAATAAATAGCCTCCCTCATCTCAAAATTGAGATCTAATTGGTTGAAAACACAGATATTTTATCGAATGATATACCAATATCGCAACAAGTTTAGGATTGACTGTGTTCAGGTGTCTATTAGGTGAAATGAGTCTGTTACTATAAATAGAAAAAGAATGATCACATGCTAATATTGATCAAAAGTAAGTTAGTATGATTCTATTGGAGATAGTATAGAGGTATACTCACCATTGACTCAGCTATGAGAAGTAGCAGAAGTGTTTCTTCTGTTTCATCCTCTGGAACAAACTGGCTGTAAATATTAAAATAAGCCATATGTAAATTCCCTGATTGTCTATATCTACATATTACTGCGACGCCTTCAATTTACTGAAGATTATGGAGGTCCAGGTGCTACCACAGCTGAGTAACTTTATAACCCTGTGGTGACTCCAGTAGCATTCTTTAACGTGCACATACCGATGTGTAAACATGGGTCAGCCATTATTTTTCCGTACCTGGACAAATGTTATAATGTGGGGAAGTCGTCACTTTTGCATTGGGATCTTTATTCAGTGATCTCGATTGAGACTTTTCAGCCTTACAAACTTGGTATCTCACCGAGTTCTGATTTTTCTGATACTGTGTGAACAAGCCTTGAAATAGGGTGTCTGTCATTTGCAGAATGAGGTCCCCAGAGGGTGAATTTAGTGATGCTACCCCGCATAGCGGGCTAGCATCACCAAATTCACCCTCTCGTGACCTCATTCTGTAAATGACAGGCACCATATTCTCAGGCCTGGTATAAAAAGGGTTATATGACATTGGCTCATTTGAATATTCATATTATTGCATTCGGAAGAAGGGATAAGATTGGTCGATAAATACACAAAATATCTACAGTGTGTCTGTCATTTGCAGAATGAGGTCCCCAGATGGTGAATTTAGTCATGCTTTCCCACATGGTGGGCTTGCATCACAAAATTCACCCACTGGGGCCCTCATTCTTCTTAGGCCTTATCTTCTGGGAAGTATCTATAGTCTCAAATTAACATTGTTTTAGTTACTTTTTCCCTTCTGTTCAGTTTCTATATCCCTAATTTGCAGAAGATAAAATGAATAATCAAGATGACTAATGGGTGATCATCACCAACCAACTGGGGAGCTTCAATCTGATCCTAGGTCTCCCATAGCAGTTGAGGCCAAAGCATAATGAGGTCCCCAGAGGAAGAATTTGTTGACACTAGCCTGTCATGCAGGGTAGCATAACTAAATCCACCAGGAAAAATCCAGCGAATTTTTGGGGACACTTGTTTTCCAGATGAGAATATTCCCGTATAATGTGTGATAACACATTTTTTTCAAATAGGACAATTGAACATGCAGTTCAATTGCAACTGCAACAAATTTATTATTTACGCAGTATATTGTTGAATTATGTAATTATGCCTTGAAAAAGTAGAAAATTCAAGTTGATAAAATACTAGGAATTTTAGGATATTTGGGCTTCTAGAGTTAGGGCTGTAACAGGTATCGAAACAGCCCTGAATAATATTACAGTGGGACCTCATTCTCATTCAAATTACAGACAAGCCTTGAAATAGGGTGTCTGTAATCAAGCCTTGAAATAGTGTGTCTGTCATTTGCAGAATGAGGTCCCCAGAGGGTGAATTTAGTGATGCTACCCCGCATAGCGGGTTAGCATCACCAAATTCACCCTCTGGGAACCTCATTCTGCTGAGGTTTAAGCAGAATGAGGTCCCCAGATGGTGAATTTGGTGATGCTAGCCTGCTATGCGGGGGTAGCATCACTAAATTCACCCTCTGGGAACCTCATTCTGCAAATGACAGAAATAAATGCCCAGAGTATAAAGCTGATGATAATGTATATATTTTTGTGATATATTTGTGTTAAATACTTCAAATTCTACCAAGCCTTGAAATAGTGTGTCATTTCCAGAATGAGGTCCCCAGAGGGTGAATATAGTGTCGCTATCCTGCGCTGTGCGCTAGCGTCACCAAATTTACCCTCTGGGAACCTCATTCTGCTGAGGCCTGAACTTCTATGGGAGACCTGGTTGAAGTTGGTGATGTTCACCCATCAATCACCTTGATTTAAACGCATTTTATCTTCTGAAAATTAGGGGATATAGAAACTGCACATAAGTGAAAAAGAAATTAAAATCAATGTTAATTTGAGACTATAGATACTTCCCAGAAGATGAGGCCTAAGTAGAATGAGGTCCCCAGAGGGTGAATTTAGTGATGCTAGCCCTAGATGTGCAGGGTAGCATCACTAAATTCACCCTCTGGGGACCTCATTCTGTAAATGACAGACACTATTTTAAGACTTGAATTCCATACTTGGGCAACATAAAGGAATGTCATCCTGTTAAGGGGGCATAACTTCCCCATCTCCAAGGTTTTGTATGTCAATTGCATTTCTTTTGCCCAATATATTATCTGAAGTAAGCCTTCTTGTGCATCCCCCAATCGGCTTGAAGGGGAAATAACTCACCCATCTGCTGAATATTTCCGAGGCTTTGGAAGTCCGTCGTCTCTCTTCTTCCCCATATCTAAACTGGAGTAAGACTTCTCACACATCCCCCTGAGTAGGACCTCCGCTAATTGTCTGGATAAAGTCTGAAAAATTTAATAGGTAGGACAGAGAATATAAACAGATGATGATGATACATAGGTTTTAGAGGTTGGTAGTACATGTACCACGCATTCAAAATGGGGAGCGCAAACGTCCAAAACCATAATATATGAGGTACTGACACAAAACTTTTTTGACTGTTACGAGCATAAGCTAGTTTATTTTTAAAACAAGATGCTACCTTATTTATTGCGAAATACTCAGTAGTTTTCTATAACATTCTGACCAAAGTTGCCAGTCGGAGGTTCGTGGAATACACCAGTCCATACATCTACATATGTATTAGAATCTTTTGACTGACAACTTTGGTCAGAATGTTAGTGCAAACAACTGTGAGTTTGGTCACAAATGAGGAATCAGCTTGTTTGAAAAATAGAATACCATATGCTCGTAGCTGCAAAAATACTATGTAATATGTCATATCTTAGTTTATTACATTTTTCCTCATTTCTGGTCGAGTTTGTGATCACCTCGGCTATTTTGAATGTGTGATATTCATCAACTCGATACAACATGATTTCCCACCGTGGAATTAAGAACACACTATGATGAAGGTGCAATTGCTATCGACCTATTTCGATACCGGAAAAAATTCAAAAGCGAATATTATTAGGTGTATTTTGGAGTAAACCATAAAACATCTTACGGTTGTTCTATTAATTTTTGTTAACCATTGGACACTAATTCAAAGAAATTTTCGATTAGGCATTTATGAGATTGTGGTACTGTAAAAACATTTAAGGAATTATACCAGATAAATCTAGATGTTTTTCCTAAAATGGACTCCAAACATCAGGTAGGTAATTAGGAAGGACTGAGAGATATTTTTCATTTAAAGATGCATTCAGGGTTCCAGACCTTCAGTAGTCCAGTTACAACAACAACAACAACAACAACAACATTTAAAAAAAAATCTAATTTAACAATTGAAAAAATGATGAAAACTAAATATGACATATTTACTAGACCTATAAATACCAAAGAATATCATTTTGTTGTTGAAAAATTAACAAAATAATTTTTGGTGTCCAGTTAAAATGTAAAAACTATATGAAATATACGCATAGAAAATTACAAACATGTTATTGTATACAATAGAATCTTAATCAAAAGTTAAATAGGTCTGGAACCCTGAATACAACAAGAGCATCGCTAGGTTGTGGCAAAATACACAATCCAAATAAGGGCCATAACTCTGGTGAAAATTGGCGGGCGGAACCCAAATTCGAACTTGACTGTATTTTTGGCTATTAAACTCATATACCAAATTTCATTCCATTCAGTTCAGACTTACAAAAGTTATCATCCAGAAACAAAAACTGAGTGCAAATTAAACGAAAAGGACCAAAAGCGAATGGGCAGATGCCCCAATGGACATGCAGATGGACAGACTGATCAATAACATAATACGTCCGTTTAAAAAAAAAAGGCTGAAATATAAAAATCACATGCATTTTATTCATTTATATCTTACCAGTCTGAGCCGCTCGGTGAATCTGCTTTCAACTGCTCGCAACAATTCCCTGAATCGTTTTACACCACTGCTGATTTCTCTGGAAGTTAAACTTGAAAAATTAAAAATGATCTACCTAGATTGTATGCATGATGATCACTGATGTTCAATCAGTGAAAATTAATTCACTATAGCTTGTAAAAGACAATATATTAATAAGATGCCATTTCAAACAATACTTCTTACTTTTGGACACTTGGTTTAACCCTTTCAGTGCCAGGGGGCCGATCTCATCGGCCCTAATTTACGGTCTGTAAAATCGGCCCTAAAAAAAAATAAAAAAAAATAAAAAATTATATTTTGTTTAGTTTTTTGGGTTGAATTTTGTTTGGGTATGCTTAAGCATGCTATAGCGAATTTAAAAACAAACTGGATAAAACCTTAGGGGCATGTTATAACTCAAAACTATCACCAAGTATTCATAGTAATAATTTTGATGCCCATGAAAAACGTATTATTCCCTGGCACTAAACCTACAAATTAAGTCTGGCACTGAAAGAGTTAAAGAATATAAGAAAAAATTATTAAAATTGTAAAAAATAATAACAAATGATGAAAAATTGTTAGGCCAATGCATTCTCTTATATATACGAGGCGACCTATGGTCGACTCGCATATATAAGAGAATGCATTGGCACAGGGTATATGGGTTGATACAAAAATCGGACCTGGCACTCAAAGGGTTAACCCATTGATGGGTGAGTACATCATATATGGCGTCATATCCATGGGTAAATAAACTGAGTAATATTGTAACAATCACCTATTGGTTACATATAAATCATACAGACAACATTATTAAAAGCAAGGATCAATGCAAATAAAATAAAATTACATGTAAATCATAGACAACATTATTAAAAGTACAGATCAATGCAAATACATGTAAAATAAATTTAATATCTACATAATATCCATGAAAAGTTTCCTTTCAGGAGATGAGTTTTGAAAGTTATGACAAGGTACCATAATATTATCCTAAAACTACCGTAAGCGACATATGTCGTTCCACACACCAACTGTAAAATGACATAATGCACCCAGGGCCGATAAGGTTCGGGGTGATTTATGTGGTTCTTTGATCCTGTCATCCGGCAGACATTCCGGTTTTTCGGTACGATCCGTTCCGTATCGGCCGAACTTAAAGTCCGCATTTTACATCCGCCCGGAATGCTGCCTCCTTCCGGTAACGGAAAAAGCAAGTCACTTTGGAATTATATGTATCGCGCTCCCTCCCTCCCCCTTGGAGCTCCATGCCCCGCTTTGTTCAGCATCCCGAAGTGGCACGCCATCTTCATTGTTATGTGATGCCTGTTTTGTTTTGGGCCTATGGCCCTGTTTGTTTAAATCTCGTTGCTGCTGTTTGTTTTCACTTTCAGGTGCTGTGTCATCAGTGCCATTGATCCAGCTTTGGTGCGTCCTGCAGGGGTAACTGTGGTGTTACCCGCCCATCGCCGTTGCTTAGCCATAGGGAGTTGGGCTGTCCAGTGGTCTCTACTGCCATTCCTGCGTCGCACTCGTTGGGCTTCTCCCTGTTGGCCGTGTGTGCTTATTGCTTAGGGCGCCTCATAGCAATTCTTGGGCGCCGGCTCCGAATCGTACCTTGCTCGTCGGGCCATGCTCATGCCTGCGCTGTACAGAAGTATTTCTTCAGCGTTCTCTGCTTCGGCTTCTTGTCAGAGCTAAGGCTCTGCTTAATTGGTTTCCATGCGCATGGGCTATCTGCAGGACAAGCTTATAATGTTGCATTAAAGCTGAGATCATACCCCACTCATGTGTTGTCGTTTAAATATTCCATGTGATAAGAGTGTTTTCCCTGTAGTGCATACACAATCAATGCAGTAGTGGCAGGGCTGTCACTGGTGGGGGTAGTGTCTCTTGGATCTGAGTGATCACATAAAGTAAAATTTTTGGGCAATAGACATATCAATTCCTCAAGAAAGTTGTTGAAACTATTGAATTTCAAATCAATTCATTCCAGGGAAGTCACAATTACTGTTGACTTATAAGGTTAGGAAAAGTTAACACCTTTATCAAGATGTATTTAAT
The DNA here is from genome assembly GCA_032622095.1 of Siphonodentalium dalli. NCBI lineage: Eukaryota > Metazoa > Mollusca > Scaphopoda > Gadilida > Siphonodentaliidae > Siphonodentalium > Siphonodentalium dalli. The sequence goes on along the minus strand of CP136066.1, from coordinate 40,248,771 downwards.
CTGATTGCATTAGTATTGAGTGGTGGAGGGCAGGGTCCATGCTGCAACTTGCCAATGGCAAAAATAATTCACATTTAGCAATAAATATTTTTGGCAAATCAGTTTTTAAATTCTCAATAAATATGAATTTTTTTTGTCATTCAATACCCTTCAATTGGGTCTAATTGTATCAGTGGTGTATTGTAAGGTTTAGGAAATGTTAATCTGATAGGATTAGTATGGATGGGTGGATGGATTGCTAGTATGCATGGTATGGTGTTTACATTGCTAATCCTCTTAATCCTAATGAGCCCCTCTGATGGGGCAACCCTTCTAAAATGTTATTTGTTCAGTTATTGGTTTATTGCTGTATGATAAACCACAATACAGCGGCGAGAATAATTTAATAACTATCTGCTTTCCTATAGATATCAAAAGCTGTTCAAACAGCTATTAACAAAACATAGGACTCAATGTTGCATATATTGATACTATCTGCAATAGCATTTGAACATTTGGCAATTTCTAAACTAATTTGGCAAAAAATATTTTCATTTGGCAAAACATTTGGCAAAAGTAAATTTCAGTTCAGCGCGGACCCTGGTGAAGGGTTTATGCATGACGTTGTAAAAACTTGTATATACATAGCTAATTCTCTTTGGTTAGGGGAACCCTCTCGATTAAGCAGCCCTTCTACAATGTTAATGTTCAGTATTTGATTTATTGTACAGTAAAACCTCTCTAAACTGAACATCCTTTGGACCAGCCCTTCCATTCGGTTTAGAGAGGTGTTCGGTTTATAGAAAATCACGTCAACATCGGAATATATTGCCACCTTTTATTATATGTACCAAGAATGACCAAGACTGCATTATTGATTAATGTGACTTTATTGAATAATTACGAAAACCAAATACAAATATAAAAGAAAGTGTCAATGACACTTAAGTCAACTTGGGAAGGAGTTAATTTTTTGCTGAGCAATGAATAGAATGATAAAGAAAGGTCACGCTGAAGATTCATATAAAGTTTGATCAGATAAGGGATATGGTCTGTAGGGTACGCCAAAGGATTTAGTCATACAAAGAATAAATTCCAAGATGGTCGCTGGCAGCCATGTTTTCAACGAATTTTTGACAAAATAGGAGGCTCCCATCTAGAGGTCACCCCTAAGATCCACATGAAGTTTAGTGATGATCGGATGAGGGATGTGGTCTGTAGGGTGTGCAAAAGGATTTAGTCATGCAAAGAATAAAATCCAAGATGGCTGCCGGCCGCTGTTTTTCATCGAAAATCGCCAAAGGATTTAGTCATACAAAGAATAAATTCCAAGATGGTCGCTGGCAGCCATGTTTTCAACGAATTTTGGACAAAATAGGAGGCTCCCATCTAGAGGTCACCCCTAAGATCCACATGAAGTTTAGTGATGATCGGATGAGGGATGTGGTCTGTAGGGTGTGCCAAAGGATTTAGTCATGCAAAGAATAAAATCCAAGATGGCTGCCGGCCGCTGTTTTTCATCGAAAATCGTTCAAATTCAATAGCTCCTATAGCCTGCAAAATTTTAAAAGGTTCGGGCCATAAATAACAGGCTGTAGGGTGTGCCGATGGATTCAAATTTGAAATCCAAGATGGCTGCTGGTGGCCATGTTTTTCATCGAAATTCAAAATAATTTGATTTCTCCCATCTATAGGTCACCCTGAAGCTACATATGAAGTTTGGTGAAGATCAGATGACGGATGCGGCCTGTAGGGCATGCTCATGAAATAATTGTTGATGGACGCACAGATGGACGGATGCATGCCCAGATTCAGGGCAGGGACCAGCCGAGAGGGCGACGTGGGCGAAGAAGTCTCCCTATTCTTGTTCACTTCGCCCTTATTTTGCAGCTGGGCGAAGTTTAAGTCGCCCTGACATTTCCGAAGTTGACCGACGAAAATCGGCAAAATATTCATCCTAATTTACTGCCAACATTGATTGAACCCTGTTATCCATTGACAGGGTCTTATAAAACACCATAATTATTATTAACATCTGTATTAATCCGATCTGGGAGCATACATGTATTCACACCTGAGAGTTGATTGCAGACAGCTGTGAATAAATCTTAAGATGTCTACAGTGACTTGTGATTTTGAGATTATCACACCTGAAGATTACAACTCATACACCTGACCATGTGTTAGTTCATCACCCCATTGTTAAAGTTTGTAAAGGCCAGAACAACTTTGAAAACAAATTCATTTGTGTAATATGTTAATTTATCATATGACTCAATCATTATTTACGTTGGAAGCTATGTCATAAATCAATTTCATATCAATTACTAATTCATATCACCTTCCGATAATTTGATTGGTTTGTTGACAAAAAGTGTGTTCTGATTGGCTGAATGGCAGCCGGGGGCCGAGCCGCATCTCTGACAAAATGCAGGTCAAATTCGTGAGCGTCAAATACACTATTCAACGCGATGCAGAAATTCTCGCAATTATAATCTTGAAATATATAGTTTTGGACATTGTTATACGATAAATAGAATATGTAATTCGTATTTATCTAATAAACATACGATATAATGTCACAAACTGAGAACAGAATAGCGCACTATATCTTCGCGTGCATATTATTTCTGCTAGTTCACCAGGTGTAATTGGGCTTCCGGTGCAATGAAGTGACGTCACATTAACCTTTTGCTGCTGATGTCATATAGCTATTTAGTGATTTGTGTGCGTTTTGGACATCATAATCAATTTATAGGTGTCATATGATAAATAGAATATGTAATTCGTGTTTCTCTCATATGATATTTATGAAACTCGTCACGAATTTCAGTTTTCTCTCGCCGGAGGCTCGAGAAAACTGAAAATTCGTGACGAGTTTCATAAATATCATATGAGAGAAACACTCATTTCATATCCTCTATATATGTACCCAGCTTAGGCACTTTTAATGAGTGGGAATATTCAAGATTTTAAATCGGTTAATATTTCATTGAGTTATCGCGCTAACGGTGATAACATTGCTAAAAATAGACAAACTAAGACCCATAACTCTGCAAAAAAAATTCGGACAAACCTGGTTTTCGAACTCATCCGATATATTGTTGCAGGAGACTCATATACCAAATATTGTTGAAATCGGTTAATATTTCATTGAGTTATCGCGCTAACGGTGATAACATTGCTTAAAATAGACAAACTAAGACCCATAACTCTGCAAAAAAAATTCGGACAAACCTGGTTTTCGAACTCATCCGATATATTGTTGCAGGAGACTCATATACCAAATATTGTTGAAATCGGTTAATATTTCATTGAGTTATCGCGCTAACGGTGATAACATTGCTAAAAATAGACAAACTAAGACCCATAACTCCGCGAAAAAAATTTGGACAAACCTGGTTTTCGAACTCGTCCAAGAGTCTCATATACCAAATATTGTTGAAATTGGTTAATATTAGCGTGAGTTATCGCGCTATCGGTGAAAAACTTAACTAAAAAGCATCTAAGATGGATAACTCTTGTTAAAAAGTTCGGACGTGACCCATTTTCTACAGGCAGTAAATAGTCATTGGGAGCAACTGCCATACCAAAATTTTTGAATCCGTTCACAAATGTCAAAGTTATAAGGCATTCTTTAGGTCCGCCCGCCCGCCAACCGTCCCTTGTCAAACCATAAGTCGAGTTTTTGAAAAAACATAATGTAGACAAACATAACACATAATATAAGACATATATACGACATGAATAAAGTTTATGGTGAGTCCGACTCATCTTCGTCGTCGGAAATGTCGTTTCGGTTTTGCATGTGAGCGGTGATCACAATAACTGTTGCAAAAACAACATGTCAGTTCTCTAATTCTTGATCTGTGGAGTCATCATTGTTGAAATACAATTAGGCCATTAGGCCATTACTGTAAGCATAAATATCTAATCAGACCCCTGTTATTACAATCCAGTTCAAAGCATTCGCCGAACAATAGACTCCTAATTAAATCGGTACGCTTATTCTCGAGTATGTAAACACTTTACATGTATGCACTCTGATCTCGTCATCTCATTCGATCTCATCTCATCCGGTGTTGAGAGGTAATAAACATGCGTTCGCTCAATAAGGGACTAACAAACAGGTCCGGTGTTTGGAATAGAGTTTCCGGTTTACAGAGGTAATTTTTAGTGACAATGCACTTGGGTGAATTCGGGACCGGACAATTCGTTCGGTGTTGGAAGAGATTCGGTTCACAGAGGGTCTGGTTTGGAGAGGTTTTACTGTACTATGATACAAACGTGAGTTTTACTGTACTATGATACAAACGTGAGTTTTACTGTACTATGATACAAACGTCAGGCAAGAATCATTAGTAACTGACTGCTTCCAGATCGCAAGTCGGCGAAGATAATTGAAGTACTGCTGTCAAACAGTGATTGTCGAATTATTAGATTAAATATTGCGGAAACCGATAACATGTGGCAACTACAAACAAATTAGGCAAAAATTATTCTCATTTGGCCAAAAAAATTGTCAAAAGAAAATCTTCTGCTGGGGCAGAACCTGGTTTAATATGAGATAGCACAGTTGAGATTGATTACAATAATAGGCCCTTACCCATTTCTGATATAGACCATAGGCAGTTCCTGTATGGCCGTTTCCAGGATTGAGCCGAGTTCCAAGCTATCAGGAGAGGCGCCTGCAGAAGTCTGCGACAGTTTTTCCCGCTCTTGTAAGTGATGGATGGCCAAGTCACCAGCTCTCTCATAACATTCGATCACCTTATTGTGCTTTACATCAGATTTGTATTTACTGCTGGTTTCTGGTTGAACTTTCTCGAGACACAAACCTGAAATTAAACACAAATCAAGCATTTATAGCAGGTGCGCATGGTTGTTTATACCTTAGGCGCAGGTGAATGACGTCATATATTTTTTTCTATATCCATCAGTGATTTTTCAAAACTCTGGGGTATGAATTTTGGAGAAATTGTTACGAGACTTCCATTTAGCGACTGTGTGGAGATTACCAAAGAGTGCAATAGGGAATTTTCCATCAAAATTAATGGAAATTAAATTAGCAACTTACAAAGAATTCCAATGTGATTTAGGCCTATTAGTTTCATATAGACCAATTTCGTTGGTTATCTGAATGAAAACCAGCGAGGATGTCATGAAAAGGTTTCGGACGTCATTTACGTCATTTTGGATCTGTGGGCCAGAATCCAGACAAAAAGAGTGCACAATCCACAATAAGTCTTGTCATATGGTCTCCGTCGGGACCACTGCCTGATTTTACATACATTATTCTTAGTGTTAATATGTCGCCGATAAAAGGTAAATTTGAGGCACAGCAACCTGTGGTTTCTCCACTACGTGTCACATACGATTCATATAATACTCAATGACACAAACCCACAACATACAGTAATGCCCTAAATGATCGACTCCTTTACCACAGCAGAATTATGTGAGAGCTTTCCGATGAATGGCAACAAGCCATATTTCCGACTAAATCCTGAAATTATTTAGGGCATTACTGTACACATGACACATGACCATTCATTTACTTCAAATATATTTCCAAGCCTTGATATAGAGTGTCTGTCATTTGCAGAATGAGGTCCCCAGAGGGTGAATTTAGTGATGATATCCTGTACAGCCGGTTAGCATCATCAAACTCACCCTCTGGGAACCTCATTCTGCAAGGCCTCATCTTATGGGAAGTATCTATAACCTCAAATTAACATTGTTTTAACTAGTAGTTACTTTTTCCCTTCTGTTCTGTTTCTATATTCCCTAATTTACAGAAGATCAAATATATAATCATTGTGACTAATAGGTGAACATCACCAACTTCAGCTGGGGAACTTCAATCTGATCCCAAGTCTCCCACAGCAGTTGAGGCCTCAGCAGAATGAGTTCCCCAGAGGGTGAATTTAGTGACACCACCCCATTCATCCTCTGGGGACCTCATTCTGCAAATGACAGACACACTATTTCAAGGCTTGTATACTTCAAAGCCATAGCAATCAAAATACAATATGACATAAACACTACCAGTATACTTTTTTTCTTTGTATTATAGGTGTTTGTTATCTACACAGAGTTGCCGATGGCTCGTCACAGAGATACACATGGATGCCACAATGGGTGGATCCACAGCCAGTCATAGTGGGAGGAGCATAGCGGTTGCTAGGAAACAATCTTCTACTGATGTACTTTAACCCTTTACCCAACAAACCGGCCAAATAAAGCTTCAACAGCCTAAAATATCTTCGGTCTGTCTCAATAGAACCATACAAATATGGATATCATTGGAACCGGCTCCTTGACCACATTGTGATAGTTACAGTTATGCCCTGTGCCAATGCATTCTCTTATATATGCGAGTCGACCATAGGTTGCCTCGCATATATAAGAGAATGCATTGGCCTAAAAAAAATCTTTTTTTAACACTTTTTACCATTTTTTCTTACATTCTTTAACAATTTTTAATGTGTTGAGCCAATGCATTCTCTTATATATGCGAGGCGACCTATGGTCGACTCGCATATATAAGAGAATGCATTGGCACAGGGCCCTTCTGTTGGGTAAAGGGTTAACTGATTTTACAGCCTGTACTTAAGCTGGTTTTCACACACAAGAACATACCTTGTTCTGGTCTTTAAAAGTGAAATGTTAATGAGTGTCTGCAACATGAAAGAAACTGTTATGGTCATGGATAAATTCCCAACACCAGAGAACAAATCGTAAGTTCAGTACATTATGATTCGATAACAAAAACACTGTTTGAGAAAAGTCAAATTTAACAATGAAAGTATATACTGAAATCCAAATTAGTGTAAAAAAAAGATGACATCAGGAATTTTAATATCGTACGACCGGCACAGCCGCTGATTGGCAGAAATATCTGCTGATAATTATTTGATTGACAGCTGTGGAATCATAAAGTAAACTCCAGACTTAACATTTTTATGGGACAATCAGCACGCTAAATTTTTGCGAAAACCATGTGCCAATGCATTCTCTTATATACCGTATGCGAGTCGACCATAGGTCGCCTCGCATATATAACAGACTGCATTGGCCTAACAAATGTTATATTATTTATTATAATTGTTAAAAAATGTAAGAAAAATGAAAAAGAATATAAAAATTGTTAAAGAATGTAAGAAAAAATGATAAAATTTGATAATGAATGTAAGAAAAAAATGATAAAAATGATAAAATTGTTAAAGAATATAAGAAAAAATTATAAAAACTGTTATACAATGTAAGAACAAAATTATAAAAAAAATTGTTAAAGAATGCAAGAAAAAATTATTAAAAAATGATAAAAATTTATAAAAAATGATAAAACACTGTTAGGACAATGCATTCTCTTATATATGTGAGGCGACCTATGGTCGACTTGCATATATAAGAGAATGCATTGGCACAGGGTCTTGAATGTTACGCCAGTGCAGCTCCCATCATGAAAGGCCTTTTTCTCCCACTGCCATAAACATCCCTTAACTTGGCGCATGAGGACCCATTCTTATTCCCTATATGGCCCAAAATTATTGCCCTTAATTAGATTTTAGTAATATATCACATTATTGTTAGCTTTTATGAGCAGATGGTATTGGTATCTATTTGATTTTAATGATGGTATTTTTTACTTTTTACCCTTTTTCATTTTATACTCTTTTCTTAAACTTATTCGATCTTAGTTGTCACACGCGCATGGTCAAATTCTTTTTATTTCCGTGTCACTTGCATGTGATCTTATTTTCTCTATCGTCATACGGTTCATGTGACAAGTGGTAGTAAGTTTGCTTCTTTCTAATACATTTTAATATCGGCATCCATGTGATCTTAACTAATTTTATTTCATACGGCTCAGTGTTTTAATACTTGCAAGCATATTGTTTCATACTTATCCCCTTACATGTTGTGTATTTATTTTAGATTACTTGTATGTACCTATCTTATTTAAATGTGTTATACCAACCTTCAATTTGTAAGCTGTTTTAGAGCACACATGTGGTTTTACAGTTTTATAAAATAGATAAAAAATTTTATATTTATTTTAATATGGAAGCCAACCGACTACCGTTAGATAAAAATGAAAGATCAGCAATTATGGACCATTCAATGCAGAATACTAATTATTAGAGTGAATTAAATGAAAATTCCCCTGTACCTATCAAATGTGTATTATACAATTCTTTGACATGAAAGTGTCAATGACACTGTAGCTCAACTTAGGTAAGGGAATAATTTAATGGTTGACAGTAAATGGAGGAATAGGAAAGGTACTAATTGAAATGTCTAACCTACATGTAGCTGTGCCAAAGGATTTAGTCATACAAAGAGTAAAATCCAAGATGGCTGCTGGCGGCCATGTTTTTTGGCTGAATGACCTCAAAATGACTCGTTCCCATCTACATGTCATTGTTAACATCCATGACAAATTTCATGAAGATCCGACTAAAGCTACGACCTGCAGCCCGCGCCAAAGGATTTAGTCATGTAAAGAGTAAAATCCAAGATGGCTGCTGGTGGCCATGTTTTTTGGCCGAACGACCCCAAAATGACTCGTTCCCATCTACATTTCAATATTAACATCCATGACAAATTTCATGATTATCAGTCGAATAGTACGACCTGTAGCCCGCACCAATGGATTTAATTTTGAAATCCAAGATGGCCTCCAGTGGCCATGTTTTTTGGCTAAATAACCTCAAAAGGACTCGTTCCTGTCTACATGTCATTGTTAACATCCATGACAAATTTCATGAAGATCCAACTAAAGCAAAGACCTGTAGCCCGTGCCAAAGGATTTAGTCATGCAAAGAGTAAAATCCAAGATGTCTGCTGGCGGCCATGTTTTTTGGCCGAACGACCCCAAAATCACTCGTTCCAATCTACATGTCAATATTAACATCCATGACAAGTTTCATGATGATCAGACGAACAGTACGACCTGTAGACTGCGCCAATGGATTCAATTTTGAAATCCAAGATGGCCTCCAGCGGCCATGTTTTTTGGCCAAATGACCCCAAAATGACTCGTTCCCATCTACATGTCATTGTTAACATCCATGACAAATTTTATGAAGATCAGACCAAAGCTACGACCTGCAGCCCTCGCCAAAGGATTTAGTTATGCGAAGAGTAAAATCCCAAATGGCTGCTGGCGGCCATGTTTTTTGACAGAACGACCCCAAAATGACTCGTTCCCATCTACATGTCAATATTAACATCCATGACAAATTTCATGATGATCAGATGAATAGTACTACCTGTAGACCGCGCCAATGGATTTAATTTTGAAATCCAAGATGGCCGCCAGCGGCCATGTTTTTTGGCCGAATGTCCCCAAAATGACTCGTTCCCATCTACATGTCAATGTCAACATTCATGACAAATTTCATGAAGATCAGACCAAAGGTACGACCTGTAGCCCGTGCCAAAGGAAATTGTTGACGGACACACGGACGACGGACGCCAACCCATGACAATAGCTCAAACTTACAAAGTAAGTTGAGCTAACACGGGAAGGTTATAATTTCATAAAGTGAATCAAAACAATTAACGGCCAATTGCTCTGTCTTGTGTTATTTCAAAAGTATTAGAACACATCTTGTTTGAAAAACTCAAATTAAACTGAATACTACCGATAATCAGTTTGGCTTCAAAGCCAAACACTCTACCGATGGATATATATTCGCCCTCAAGGAGACTATACGATGCTACACCAGTAAGAACACTCCAGTGTTCGTGTGTTTTCTGGACGCTTCAAAGGCTTTCGACCGAGTAAATCATCAAAAACTGTTGTTCTTGCTTAAAGAGCGAGGCATTTCTCCTCTCTTTATCAAACTTCTTGCTGATTGGTTCAAGAACCAAACCTTCAATGTGCGTTGAGGTACCTCTGAGTCCTCTTTCTTTCGCCCTTGCAGTGGATTTAGGCAGGGAGGTGTTCTCATTCCTCATTTGTTTAACGTTTACGTCGACGGGATCTCACTGAACAAGACAGACACTGGGTGTGTTGTCGGTGGTCATTAACTTAATCATCTGAGTTACGCAGACGACATGTGTTTAATTTCTCCTTGCCTCATGGGAATGCGTCGTCTCTTAAATATTTGTGAGGCTCAAGCAGCCAACCTCAACCTTATTTATAATACTGCAAAAACTGTTGCAATGGCTTTTCTACCCAGATATCCTGATATAAAAAACTTAGCGAGGATAGCTTTGAACGATGATGCGATCAAGTTCGCCCCCTCTTGTAAATATCTCGGACACATTTCAACAAACGAGTTGTCGGATAATGACGATATACAGCGCCAATACAGGGCTATTTGTGTGCGTGCCAACAGTATAATACGCAAATTCGCTAGATGTTCACCACCAGTAAAAATGATCCTATTTCAAAGATTTGTGTCTCCACTCTACTGTGCTCATCTTTGGACTAATTATACAAAAAAGAATATGAATAAATTATCCGTCTGCTACAACAATGCATACAGAATGTTAATGAAGTACGATAGGTCATGCAGTGCAAGTGGGATGTTTGTATCTGACCGCACACTATCTATGTTGATATTAAGGCGTAAGCATGCGTACAGTTTTCTCTCGAGAATCGCAGACAGCTCCAATTGTATTATATCATCTATTTATAAATCTGATTTGAAATTTACCTCTCAACTATTCAGAAACTGGAATAATCTATTGTATACCTAATATAACAATTGCATGTGCTGACTTTTTGTGTATATATAATGACATGTATTTATATATCACTATAATTTGTATTTAAACTACAATAATGCCCTAAATAATCGACTCCTTAACCACAGCAGAATTATGGGTAATTTTTCATGATTTAGTCGGAAATATGGCTTGATGCCATTCATCGGAAAGCTCTCAGTCAGAGCTTTCCGATGATTGCAACAAGCCATATTTCCGACTAAATCTTGAAAAATTACCCATAATTCTGCTGTGGTTAAGGAGTCGATTATTTAGGGCATTACTGTAACTAACCTTTAATTGAGAATGCCTCAACGAGCAGATGGAGGAATCTATTGGAGTGTACTAACCTTTAATTGCGAATGCCTCAGCGAGCAGATGGAGGAATCTATTGGAGTGTACTTTTATGTCAATGGACTCGAGAGTAATCTTCTCATACAGGGCTAACACGAGTTGATAGCTTCCACGGCAGTACTGTAGCTTCGCTGTAAGCAGCTGTGCTTCTAATTTTAGCTGAAAGTTAAAATGCTTGTCTTCAGTGCCAAATAATAGTACAGATAGTACAGGGTGGAATAAATAGTACAAGCAGGGTCTGTGGATATTATGCAATGCCCACTCACATTGGTCGTTATTGAAGATAGTTCTGATCATGACTGTACTAATTCATTCAGTGTGTGCTTCAAATTATTGACACAGCATATGACGTCACATGGCACATGCTCGACAGGAAAATACAATGTAATGAGGTCAGCTGTTTACAGGTTTCTTTGAATCTATTTCATGTCCACATGGTTGAACAAATAACTTCATATTACAAGGCATTAGCACAGGCCTGCAGGTTTCAAAATTATGTGTAACCTATTTTTCGTTCGCCTGGATTGTGCTTAGGTAACCCATACCATAGGTTAGCAGGAGATTTACACAAACTGTTATAATCACTACAACTGGTATTATTAACTATAGATGGGCAACTCAATAAAATGATTGAGCAAAAATTAAGGTGAGAATTAGTTATTGCGAGACCTGCATTTATAAATTTGCAGGCATGTTAGCGTGTGCGTGCCAGTACAGTAGGTGTATTGACATGCTTAACTATAATATCAGATTGTTTGGACAATGCCAATAGCTTCTTTTTAGACTGTTACAACTGTTTTCTAACAGTTGTATTGCATATGTTTATTAAAGAGTGCATATTTCGCTTAGATACTATAACAGGTTTGTTTTGTTTTGGCTTTCGGTAAAAGCCGTTGTTCAAGTGCGAGGTACAATTAATATCCGATGGGCCAATTATCGGAACATCACTAGTGTTCGAATGCCCAAAACGGAGCAACTCTGATGGAGACAACCAGGGTTCGCGCTGCCACTTGCCAAATTTGCCAATGGCAAAAATAAATCACATATGGCAAAAAATATTTTTCATTTGGCAAAAGTTTTGGCAAGTCACTTTTTAACTTATATTACTGGTGTTTTATAAGGTTTATGAAAAGTTAACACCTCTATTAAGATGCAGTTAATCTCATATCATTAGTACTGATGGTTGGAGGGATTACTAATCCTCCTGTTATGTGCCCTTCTGTTGGAGAAACCCTTCTACCATTGTATTGTTCGGTGATCAGCTTATTGTTGTATGATAAACCACAATAGAGATGCGAGTATAATTAATTATTAACTAACTGCTTTTCTATCAATATCAAAAGTGATTCAAACCGCGAGTGTCGAAACATAAGACTTAAGGTTGCAGAAATTATACTATCAGGGATAGCATTTGGCAATTTTATTGCTAAAATAATTTGGCAAAAAATATTTTCATTTGGCAAATTATTTGGCAAAAGTAAATTTCGGTCCAGCGCGGACCCTGGAGACAACTGAAGCTATGCTGGGCAGATAGTACTAAAAACCGAGAGAACATTTAAGCTACCATACTTAGCATAGAGTATACATATCAGAATTAGTAATGACAGAGAGAGAACTTTATCGTTGTTGTATAATAATATACAGCATGTGTGCATTGTACATATTATAATAATCCCACCTGCCCCCCATGTATATAATGTACATAACTATATACAACATGTACCAAGTAAATATGTTAAATGTCTCAGTACCCATGTACTTTTGAGTGAAGAGAATAAACAATTAACCCTTTACCCAACAGAACGGCCCTGTGCCAATGCATTCTCTTATATATGCGAGTCGACCATAGGTCGCCTCGCATATATAAGAGAATGCATTGGCTTAACACATTAAAAATTATAAAATTGTTAAAGAATGTAAGAAAAAATGGTAAAAAGTGTTAAAAAAAGATTTTTTTTAGGCCAATGCATTCTCTTATATATGCGAGGCGACCTATGGTCGACTCGCATATATAAGAGAATGCATTGGCACAGGGCATAACTGTAACCATCACAATGTGGTCAATGAGCCGGTTCCAATGATATCCATATTTGTATGGTTTTATTGAGACAGACCGAAGATATTTTAGGCTGTTGAAGCTTTATTTGGCCGGTTTGTTGGGTAAAGGGTTAAACACCAGTAAACAATGAAGAATTTCACAATGTTTGTCCAATCCTTCAATTACATGGCTTTTATAAGACAAACTCAAGCCTACAGATAATCATGTTATGTCTACCTCAATGCTGTTTCTATCTGTTATTAAAACAGAACCTATGATCAATCACAAAAAATCCAAAATCAAGCCTGCGATATACATGCATAAACAAACTTCAGTCTTAAAAAGTCACTTGTCAAGTGTGCCCAGACCTTTACAGACAAATTTGATTGAACTACAGGTATGCCTTGGAATATATAGAGCATTCCATTAAATTTCACATAACATAACATATGATGTCATTTGGGTTTGAGATCCGAAGCTGACACAGCACATAATATTGAATTGAATTGTATTTTGGGATTGAATATTGAGGCTCCTACGACAAACTTAGTTTTGAATTGAACAGTAATTTGGAAACAAGCCTTGTAGCTCACACAACACACTTAGTTTTGAACAAAACAGTATGGTACCATGAAATTGAGCCTTAACCCTTTGAGTGCCAGGTCGATTATTGTATCAACCCATATACCCTGTGCCAATGCATTCTCTTATATATAAGAGTCGACCATAGGTCGCCTCGCATATATAAGAGAATGCATTGGCCTAACAATTTTTTTTTACAATTTTAATAATTTATTCTTATATTCTTTAACAGACTTATTTTGTAGGTTTAGGGCCGATGAGATCGGCCCCTGGCACTCAAAGGGTTAAAGTTGAAGCACACGCAACACTTACTGAGGTTCTGAATATAACTGTACCTTGGCATCGAGCCTCGAGGCTCCACTTAAATAAGATTCTGCTTCGTTCAGTGATCGCTTTGCTTTAGCAACATTCTTCTCAACTGGTGGATTTTCCTTCAAGAATTCCTCGAGTTTGCTCTCTCCAATCAACAAGTTAGTCAAATCCTCTGAAATATTGTATTTATAAAGATAATCTATCTCTTTCTAAATACCTGTACATATTATATAGTTTCCGGGGGTACAAAGTAATAAATATGAGTCGAACACACCTTTCCGGAAATGCTTTTATCAATTAATATTGTTTTTATATCGATATTTTCTTTTATAATGCGATAATAAATTTGGACAATTTTTCATTAACCCTTTGAGTGCCAGGTCTATTTTTGTATCAACCCATATACCCTGTGCCAATGCATTCTCTTATATATGCGAGTCGACCATAGGTCGCCTCGCATATATAAGAGAATGCATTGGCTTAACAAATTTGTTTTTTCTTCTTTTTTTACAATTTTAATAATTTATTCTTATATTCTTTAACAGACTTATTGTGTAGGTTTAGGGCCGATAAGATCGGCCCCTGGCACTCAAAGGGTTAACCCTTTGAGTGCCAGGGGCCGATCTCATCGGCCCTAAACCTACAAAATAAGTCTGTTAAAGAATATAAGAATAAATTATTAAAATTGTAAAAAAAAAAAAAAAAAAAAAAAATTGTTAGGCCAATGCATTCTCTTATATATGCGAGGCAACCTATGGTCGACTCGCATATATAAGAGAATGCATTGGCACAGGGTATATGGGTTGATACAAAACTCAAAGGGTTAACACCTACTAGTACGTATAAAAACTATCTAATATCAAAAAGGGGTTTTCCTGAATAACAGCTTCTATCAGCTCAGTATACAGTAAAACCTCTCCAAACTGGACCCTCTATAAACCGAATCCCTCTCCATACCGAACAAATTGTGTGGTCCCGAATTTACCTAAGCGCATTCTTACTAAAAATTACCTATGTAAACCGGAACCTCTCTATTCCGAACATCGGACGTTTTTTCTAGTCCATAAGTGAACCAATACATAAATTTTTACCTCCGAAATCCGAACGTGGAAAGTGATACCAACCGAACGCATTGGCAGTAGATTTGATGTAGACTGGGGATCCTTTATAAGATTAAATTTCTGGTCCACATTCAACTCTTGAGCTTTTGTTTTCATGATGACTCATTCATTGTGACAGGTTGATTAAAACTGTATTGGTGACAATACATTATACCATCATGTACTTTTAGCGAATTAGTGTTTAATTTGGACAGTGATCGTAAAAAATAAGTCCAATCCGCCTAATGAATGATGTAAAAACAAAGTGTCAGTTCTCTATTTTCCGTGAAGTCACCATTGTTCACTCAATGTGTGAATTAAGTGTACAGTTATCAATCAGACACCTCTAGTTATAATCCAGTTCAAAGAGTTCGCCGAACAAAAACTGCTAATTAAATCGGTACGCATATATATGTGACCCGCCATATCAAATCCAGTCGTAAGTCGGGATTTTTTTACCCTGTGCCAATGCATTCTCTTATATATGCGAGTCGACCATAGGTCGCCTCGCATATATAAGAGAATGCATTGGCCTAACAATTTTAATAATTTTTTCTTGTATTCTTTAACAATTTTATAATTTCACCCATACAGAGCCCCAGACAAACATGAGCAGACGACACTCTTCTATATGCTTCTATATATGTGTGGGGCTCCCTGCAGGGTAATGGATGTTTTTGATTTTATGTCCCAAAAATTGTAAGAAACATTTATTTAAAAAAAATGATAAAAAATTGTTAGGCCAATGCATTCTCTTATATATGCGAGGCGACCTATGGTCGACTCGCATATATAAGAGAATGCATTGGCACAGGGTAAAAAAAATCACGACTTACTACTGGATTTGATATGGCGGGTCACATATATACAAGAGTATGAAACTACTATACCTGTGCTGCATTAAGTTTGTCGTTTTCAAAAACTGTGAATCGCTGTAAAATTTAGCATTTTCATGTTTCCTGTCTTACGTAATATCTATACATGTATTATGTACTATGTTTTTAATTCTTATTGTACCATGTTTTATCTAACAGTATTGTTATTTATATTATATTTGGTACTTTATTGAATAAAGTTGAATTAATCTATAATGAGTTGGTTGTGCTTCGACAACTGTTAGTAATGACGTAATATACATTCTGAACAGAAGGGTTCGTCCGGAGGGTGTTCAGTTTGTACGGGAGGCCAAATTTACTTTTAATAATAATTTGCGCTTAAGCACAATTATTTACACTTAAGCGTAAAAACATTTCGCTTAAGCACAAATATAAATATTTCGCTTAAGCACAAATATTTGCGCTTAAGCACAAATATTTGAGCTTGAGCACAATTGAGCTTAAGTGAAAATACTTGTGCTTTATGGGAGGCCCTTTTCACATTTATTATTAATTTACACTTAAGCGCAAATATTTGCACTTAAGCACAAATAACCTATATCATTTGCGCTTAAGCACAAATATTTACACTTAAGCATAAATTATTTGCACTTAAGCGCAAATCATTTGTGCTTAAGCGCAAATCATTTACGCTTAAGCGCAAATAAAAATTAATATGCATTGATTCCCCCTGAATTAATTTTAAATGGCACAGGCCTAAACACATCACTCAAGTCTATATAGGCCCACCATATGTGGGGAGCAATCCCCAGTAACCCCTAGATACCTTTTATGACCATGGAAATGGTCTACATGTAGATCTGTGCAGGATATGTCTCTTTTATAAAATATACTAGATCTCTGGGATGGAGACACAAATTCTTGGGGACGGGATGCTGATAATATGAAAATAGGTTTTCCCCCCTATTTCAAGTCAATACGTACACCATATGAGGGAAGCAAGCCCCCAGTAACCCCTAATTCCCCTTTCATGGAAATGGTATATATCTGTGCAGGAGATGTCCTGTTAATAAAATATACTAGAGCTCTGGGAGTGAGGCACCAATTCTTGGGACACCAGGGACAGAGATGCTGATATGCATATGGAAATATGTTTCTTCTTCAACTTTCGAGTCTGTATGGGGCTACTACTATGGGCCCATAGTAATATACTATGAGATGGACTCCATCATTCACTATCAGAGGGAAGTAAGGTAGTGTTAGGTATTTGCGCTTAAGCGCAAATGATTTACACTTAAGAGCAAATGATATATAAATTGATAAGACACATATTTGCACTTAAGCACAAATGATTTGTGCTTAAGCACAAATGATTTGAGCTTAAGCGCAAATGATTTGCACTTAAGCGCAAATGAATTACGCTTAAGCGCAAATATTTGCGCTTAAGCTCAAATAAATAATAAATGTGAAAAGATCCTCCCATAGTGCTTAAGCAGAAATATTTTTGCTTGAACTAAAATATTTGTGCTTTAGCTCAAATACAGTGTATGTACATTTCATTCCCCATCAATATCGATCTTCCCTCAAAAATAAAATAGGCTTCCCCATGTTTGAACCTCTAATGTGTGGTGGACTCTGCCAATAACAACAGGGTGTGTTAGGTAATGGTTTTTAAGGCAGATAATTGTGCTCAAGCACAAATAATTTAATAAATATACATTCGCACGTAGTCTTGTGTTTTTATGCTTAACGTCACAGACGATCATTACTGTTATTTTGGTTACGATTATAAGAACTGGAAGTTGCGTAGTGTAATGTTAAATCAGAATCGCGCACACATTCAAAAGACATTGCGCAGTCAATGCAATTAATTCCAAGAACAGCGCAGCATCAATAAGTGGCTGTTATTTCATTAGGTTAATGACTAATTAAACATTCTCATTGGTCAATGAGTTAATTACGCGGGGGATAGCTGGGGAAATTTAAAAGCTATAGCATCGCGTCCTTTTCTCAAGAACTCTCGTGGTGATAGGCAGCACAAAATTTCCTTCTCTTGGTTTTTTGGCCCACCACCACCCCATTGAGCACCACCTTTTCTTCAGCAACTAATTTAGCTCCAAAAATGAAATTCTAATTACAATAATACATGTACTCCTTTGGAAACTTCACATATTGCATGTTTTGCAAACATAGTCGGTGTACTAGTATATATGTACTAATACGTATTGGTACAACTCATAATAAACATTTCTTTACAATGGTTTCTTACGGTTGGCGGTCTTTTGGTCGCCCGCAACATTATTTTTAGGTTATGTAAATATTATATTTCAGGATTCGTTATGTATATAAATATTTTATGATTTGCTATATAAATGTCCCATCTCAAAAACACAGCTGATGGGAGCCAATGTCTTCATCTTTTCTTCACTTTAACCCTGGGTCGTTAAGCATAAAACGTGTTTATGTCCAAAGCGGATTTGTTTTGATGAAATTTTTAGAGCAAAAAGGGAAAGTGGGAGGTTACCTCGAATCTGTTGATTCAAAACTTTTTCTACTAGTGTATATACTAGAGTAGGGCTAATATTTATTTATAATGCTAACAGCTGTGACTCTGAAAGATGATTCTTGTTTCACGTCATGAGTTTAACTGAGCAATGAACATATGTAACAGAACGAGAGAGAGAAGTGCGGGAGTCGCACCGAAAGTTGGCAGCACCTGGAATCCCAAGCCGGTCACCCATCCAAGGACTAACCAAGCTTGATGTTGCTTAACTTCGGTGAGCACACAAAGTGTCTAACGACTGTGACCAAGAGATCTAGTAGACCTCTCGAGCAGAGAAATCATCGGCCTTCTATAATTACAATGCGATCGCTACACTACTCCCCCGTTCTTTTTGAGATTCACCAAGTCTCACCAGAGTCCTTCCCCAGAGCGGTCGCATCATGACACAGACTCCGAGGAGCGGACGAGCCCCCAGTCGGCCAGTGTAACAGAATGAGAGAGAGAAGTGTGGGAGATCTAGACCACTACCAGGTCAGGCCATCCTGAATTCCACTATTATAGTGGTATTCCACTATTATAGCGGTATATGACCATTACCGTTTTGTTAATTTGATAAAAGAGGGATAATCCAAAATCATATTTCACACAAATATTATTCAAAATCAGTGTCGCACTAATTCAGTATCATACATATAGTTTGTCCAGGAGAATGAATAATCATGACGGCACAATATAAGCAACTCAATTAGCATGCGCATAGTTGAAATGTTATAAAGGAGCGATTGAGTCATCCTGTTATTGTCATTTAGAACAGTTTAGAAAGGTATATATTTGTAATATTATAATATTATTGAATGACAAAGCTGGCGCAAAAGATCGCACAACGAATTTTGTCGGAAGACTGTTCATTCGCTGCGATATTTTTAAGAGTGACATTTGGCTGTGCACGGGTATGCGCCTTCTTCTATTCCCGACGCAAATAAAGGAAACATGAATATTGTATAGTCATATACCACTATAATAGTGGAATACCACTATAATAGTGGAATTCAGGATGTGCCTGACCTGACACTGTACACATATAACATTATTAAAATTTAGCTTTATATATTTAATATTTAGCAAATTTGGGAATATGTACCCGACCTACGGACAATCTCCATCTACAGTTATTCTACTTGATACTCCATTGCCCTCAATGTGCTGAGGATTATGTGGAGGTCCAGGTGCTACCACGGCCGAGTAACTTTATATTATAACCCTGTGGTGACTCCAGTAGCGTTTTTTAACGTGCACACAACAAGGCGTGTACACTAGAGCTGGGACGGTTATGCGGTTAACCGGTTAACCACCAACTATGGCCATGACCGGTCACGGATTTGCCGTGGTCGGTTAACCGTAACATCACTATTATAGTGTATGATCACTGTGATGGTCAGCTATAACTGGCTATAAGAGGGTTAATCTGTCTCCGTCAATTAAAATGAATCCGAGATTGACGGAACAACATCAAACGCGGTGTGTCGGCTCTTTGAAGGCTACATTTAACAGCCTGCCGACGTCAAAACGAAACATCAAAGGGTCAGCACACGTGTGATCTTACAACATTGTCACATCGCATGACTCGTATTCAGTATTATTATCAGGAAGATAATTGTTTTTGTTATCAACGACTAGTTATTTCTTGAGACTCCCGGCCCTTCAATCCATTCCCCCATGGTGATGGAGTAATTTTACAAGGACAATAAATGAACACAACACAGCCTCACAGGGGAATGACATTGTATATTTATTTTATTCAGTAATAAATTGAAGATGTGTACTTAATTAGATATGTGATTATGTGTGTCATGGGTGACAACTTCTTTGTATAATGGGCAGGAGCCGTTCTCAAACTTACCATGTCAGTGAGCATCACAATCATCGCCGTTCTGCATACTGGGCTTACCCACCCATAATAGTACCTATAATATGTGGTTAACCGGTTAATCGCGGTTTATTGCCGTTCATAACCGGTCACGAAAAACCCATAACCGTCCCAGCTCAAGACTGTACACGGGTCAGCCATTAATGTCCGCGCCCGATCGGACAGCGTACTGCACCCACGACAACATACCTGGACAAGTGTTGTAATGGGGGGAAGTCGGCATTTTGCATTCGGATCTTTATTCAGTGATCTCGAATGGGACTTTTCAGCCTGACAAACTTTGTAACCTGACCAGGTTGCGATCCCTGGTCCGCTAGCATGAGAGACCAGTACGCTACCTCTCGGCTACCCACTTCCCTTACGCGGCAGTGATGTTGACAATTGTTGAATCGATCGATGCGGATTGTCATTGTTTTTTTGCTGACTTGTTTTTAAAATGAGAGGCCGATCTCGATCGGCAGATGTTTAAACCATACCTTGGTGATAGCGATTAGCTATTTTTATAAATCCTTACACCAACCTTTTCATGAGTGCAAAAGTTTCAACAATTCACACTTTAAATAGTGATCCTGTGAAAAATATTTACTTATCACATTGTGTCAACAGGATTGGTGGAGGATGTTAATATTTTTAAGCAAATAAATCAAATGCGATAGCGATTAGCTATTTTTATAAATCCTTACACCAACCTTTTTATGAGTGCAAAAGTTTCAACAATTCACACTTTATATAGTGATCCTGTGAAAATATTTACTTATCACATTGTGTCAACAGGATTGGTGGAGGATATTAATATTTTTAAGCAAATAAACCAAATGACCCTCATTTGCAGGTTAGGGGTATGTTATCATAAACTATGCCAAGAACTATAAACATAATCAATGGAAATATCAAATCGGATAGTATGGGGTTAATCTTACCCAAACAGAAAACAAAACTGGACCAGAGAGTCATCAATCACAGTTTGACATATGATAAACAAACCCTGCCAGCCACCACTTGTAGTACCAGTACGGTATCTAATGTCCATAGCAATAAATAACTCATTTCAATAACACACCTGGTCTGTGTTATATGTTCTCTTTAAATTCACAGCAGCAAAGAAGTATTAATTACTTGAATTATAAAGGACAATAACTCTGTTAAAATATATCGGATCAAACCCATATTCGAAATCGATCTGTATTTAAATAGGGGTGATAAATTCATATACCGGTACCAAATTTGGTGTTGGATCAGATGAAAAATGTTTTGAGTCATAGCAGCTTGGGTGAATTCTAAGTAAACATAAGAGTGAAAAGGGTTTATTAAGGCCTAAACAAATAATACCTTTGTTTCCGCTAACGAGCTAAAAAAAAATTAGGGTAGGTAGGTAGGCTTAACTTTTTTTTTTAGGTTAACATTTTTTTTTTCAGTATCTTTAAAAATAACTGTATAATACTTGTCAATAACCCAAACTATGCACTTCTTAGCCCCAATCAGGTTAACCCAGATGACAGAGGAACTAGAAACTCCAATTCAATCTTACATATGCTTTAATATTTACATATATACTAGGGTATATACTAAGATAGTCTGATAATCCTAATATTTCCTATATGGTCTGGCGACAACTGGAGTCAGTCCAGCACCACTGCACTGTACACATATTGGAGTGACCGTCTTGTACCGATCTCTTAAGGATGGCTTCACAACACCACCTTCTCCGCATTCAGTGAAGGATCTAGGTATTTTTTGGGGACACCTGGTTTTGGGCAATGATATGCCGAAGGCATAACCTGAAGGCCTGATCGGAGGAATGTTTGGGAAGGGTGATCCCCTGATGATGGTGGGGGTTCTTCCCCTGGAAAAATTTTGAAAATCCATTGCATTTAGATCTAATCTAAGGCTCTTTGAGTCAGTATTTTGAATTTTACAGAGAGGTCAATTTTATCAAGTTTCTCAAGCATAACTTTGGAACTTTTTATATATGTATGGATTGGAAATGCTTATAAGTTATTGTCAGATATCTTTTGGTTCTATGGATTATGCTTATCGGAAGCCTTATCCTGCTTGAAATTAGACTTGCCATCATCACTCTAATTCATAAATAGGCTATTTTATAAAATTCAAGTGAGACACATACCGTACATAATATACTACATGTAATACAGAAATCCTACATGTACATGTAGTACAGAAACAATGTACATGTATTAAGATAGTAATGACTATATATGGTACTAATCTCTATGTTAATTTTTCATTTGGTATTATGAGATCCCACTTGATAACCAGGTTGATTTGATCAAATTGTTAATGTTCCTGTGCTGTAATTGATTGAAATACTGAAGTCTGAACGCTGAATGATAACATACCGTACCTGAACTCAAATTATTTGAAGTTTTCACAGATGAAAGCTAGATAAAGCCAAACATACTTTAAACTTAAATTTCTTATGTCAATATATATAAATATATAAATGTTTTGCATCTTGTTATGATATGAATTGGGACCTAAATTAAAAAAAAAAAATATTTAAATCAAATTTTTTTTTTTTTTTTTTTGGTCCAATTTTTTTTTTTTTTGCAATGGCAATAAAAAGTTTAGGGTCGGCGGTTTAAAATAGGGTCGGTAGGGTTAGCGGAAACAAACGTATTTTTTGTTTAGGCCTAAACAATACCGAAAACCTAGGTAAGAAATATGAGGCAGATCAGAAGAAATATGTTCAAATTATTGCATTGGATAGCATGCGTGTGAAGGGTTAATTATTTTCTAAACCGATCAACCAACCAATACCAAAAACTACGCAGGTGAGGGGTGTGTCATCATAGACCTACATATCAAATATGAACACAATCGGACAAAAAATACTTTGGTTATAGCATCGGATTTTTTTTTTTTTTTATTTTCGAAAAAAAGGGTCATAACTCCTTTAAAATAAATTGGATCAAACCCATATTCGAACTTGATCTGTATTTTGGGATGTGAAACTCACATACCAAATATGGTTCCAATCAGATAAAAAATGTTGGGAGTTATGACAGAATGCGTGAATTCTAAGTTGAAAAAGGTCCATAACTCTGTAACAAAAACTCGGATCAAACCCAAATTCGAACTCGATCTGTATTTTGGTCTGAGAAACCCATATACAAAATTTGGTTCTGATTGGATAGAAAATGTTTGAGTTATCGCATTACACGTGAAGTGTCTACGGACGGACGGACAGATGGACGGACGGACAGATGGACGGACAGACGCACGACAAGTGGTCAATCCGGACAACGACACTATGTTTACCATACATGGTATGGCCATGGGTAAACATAAAGAATGTTTTGAGTCTAAATTGAGACTGAGAGTGAGACTGAGAGTGAGAGCCAAATATTGCAATTTTCAAACCTAAGCCTGATATCTTGTTAGACAACTGTCTAGCAGCTGTAATTGCTTTCTCCCAATTTGCTTCAACCCGATATTTCTCTACATCTGACTCTAATCTGAGATATTTTTGCTTGGTTGCCATTTCGATTTGAAGAAAAAAAGCTACTTCCGCATTTTGCTTATAGTACGTATCTCGAGTACGATAAAGTTGCAGGACTTTAAAAGTTATTAACCAAACCTTTCAATTCCAGAAATTATGATTAGCTAAATTGTAGTTTATACTTAGTTTAATTACAATAGTATATGCAAAATTAATGTGGGTGTATCGGTTCATGCAAACAATTTTTTTCT
The DNA here is from genome assembly GCA_032622095.1 of Siphonodentalium dalli. Lineage (NCBI taxonomy): Eukaryota > Metazoa > Mollusca > Scaphopoda > Gadilida > Siphonodentaliidae > Siphonodentalium > Siphonodentalium dalli. The sequence goes on along the minus strand of CP136066.1, from coordinate 40,224,707 downwards.
ATGTTAATTAAGGATATTTCAACTAAAGACATAAATCAGCCATCGCATTCTTCTGTCTTACTCGAGATTGGTCCTATTTAACTCTCTAAGAAATTCGTTTGGTGGTCTTAAAATAAAATGTTATACATTGTGTTGACAATTATTTTATTATTGATATAAATCCTAACACATATTAATTGTATGAGGTTTGATAATTTTTTGCTCTATCTTGGTTGTTCGTGAAAATAAAGGATCAAATTTAGAGATTACCGGTATCGCGCACTACCATGCGCATGCGTATTCATGTCTTTCTTTCCACATGTCGCCATTCCTGTGAAAAGGTACTGACTGAAAGCTGCGAATGTTTCTCAATTGTGCAGCAAAATAAGCACCATAAGCCTGGCCGCTCGTATTTAAAAAGACTTATTGAACCTTTTTTGTGAGAACATCAGTCGGGTTTGCCTGTAATGATGTTCTCTCCCCGTAAATAAAGGCGTAAATTATAAAGTAATGATTTCCTTGAACTTACTTTACAAACACGTGGGTTTTATTTTTTTAGCTTTGGCATGTGTCCGTGTGAGCGATTGACGGACAAGCTTCACAGTGAGCACTGTGTCAAGAAGACCGATCGGTCTACTAGCAATAGATTGATCGGAGGTGAAGTCAGTAGCCGAGAGATGGTGTACAGGCAGTAACGGGTCAGTTGCTGTTTATCGTCGTGGCAAAAGCCCCAGATGCACTTGATCTCCCAAAATCTTGTTGATTCTTGAGAATGAATATGTGTTGGAGATCATGTGCAATTTGTGGTGAGTTCTGACAATAATTTCCGATTCAATTCAATTTTTCTGACGGACTGTGGAAACACATAGGAGGAAAGTAGGTCAACAAAATATGTCAAGTTGCAGATCGGCTGCTGCAACAGAATAAAATACACCCAAACTAAGCACTGTAAAATATTAACAAATTATTGATTTTTAAACTCCCAGACCCCCACAAAAGTTAAATTTGTCTTGTTGTGTAAACCAGGGTTTCCGGCTGCTGGTCGTCCCACGGACCCATTCCTCCCGTTGGTCGTTGCATGAAATCCGGCTCATACACAAATAAATGACGTTATTAAAAACATTTTCAGTCTTATCTGTGTCAACAGGCTATATATCTACACTTAGCCTTAGGCCTAAAAAAAAAAGACGTTTATTTCCGCTAACCCGACCGACCCTATTTTAAACCCCGACCCTAAACTTTTTATTGCCATTGCAACAAAAAAAAATGGACCAAAAAAAAAAAAAACATTATTTTTATTTTTTTCAATTTAGGTTCCAATTCATATCATAACAAGATGCAAAACATTTATATATATTGACATAAGAAATTTAAGTTTACAAAAAGATTTAAGTTTAACAGTTGGAATCATACTGTAAAGTATGTTTGGCTTTACTTATCTAGCTTTCATCTGTGAAAACTTCAAATAGTTTCAGTTCAGGTGTGTTATCATTCAGCCTTCAGACTTCAGTATTTCAATCAAATACAGTACAGGAACATTAACAATTTGATCAAATCAACCTAGTTATCAGGTGGGATCTCATAATACCAAACGAAAAATTAACATAGAGATTAGTAAGGCCTAAAAAAAAAATAACTTTGTTTCCCCTAACCCGCCCGCACCTATTAAAACCTCCCGCACCAAAAAATATTTTTTATTTTTATTTTTCGAAAAAAAAAGAAAATAGCTGCCGACGCTGTTTGTATCAGTTCGTCGCTTTATAATAGGCTACGTTTCTAATGACTCGACGTCCGGACGCATTTCGTAAAATGGTGGCGCCGACGGAAAATAAAAAATACATCGTTTTCGTTTAAATCTTCTAGTGATGAGCCGATAATCGGGAACGACAATCGGAATCGGCCGATTGTGGCCCATCGGATGGCAATCGGTATACTCTGGTTTCAACATCGGCATTTCCGATTGTCTAAATAGAAATCAGGTGCTTGTTTTTCTTCAATAAACTGTTTTAAATATGACGATGTTTTGTTGAATAAATGACCATTAAACATGGGGAAAGTGATTTACCAAACACAAACTTGATATATATACAGCCATCTCCTCTTCAATACACCGGCCGTACCTGGGTCTATGTTTGAACAATATATTACAGTGGGGATCGCCTGGAAGAACGCGACACTTTGGGTTAGAGCCAGGCTGCGATGATGACGCCGTGATAGCGCGTAATCATAAATTATATGATGATGTACACATATTACATATCATGGGACTCATGTACGCCGATATGTAACTTTATTGTTTGTCAACGTGTAGACATTTTGATTTATGTGTGTCAGACTATAAAAAATCAAAATGTATGCATACGCAGCACAACAAATCTATCTATATAGTACACACAGCGTAAAACAGGTATAAACTGTAGAAACCGAAAGTGCATGTCACGTGACATTTAATTGCGCAGCTGACTTCACTGTGTGTTCAATTAAATTGAGCATATTATAACATGTGTACCAGTTGTCAGGACGCAGGAATAAAAACTGCACAAGCATTAATAGTCAGATATTAAAAAGAATTAAAGACATTTATTTATTAATTTTACTATATTTAACAGCTGTATCTAATTAATATTTTCAAAGTCTTTCACCCAACAAAACTTTCCATTAATGATTAACTTTAAATAGCCGAAGACAATGTCATTCCATCCAGTCAACCTCGTGTGACGTCACGTATAGGTCACCACCAATGATTATTTTGATGACCATGCCGAAATCGACAATCAAATCGTGTCTGCGAAATTGACATGAACATGGTGTAACTTGCACCTAGTTCAGTCGGGTCATTTCCTTTGATGTGATGTCTTTGAATTGGGATCAAAGAAAAATGCCGTTTGATGAATTGTTATCAAAAACGGGCCGTGGATATGTCGTCATGTACGTGGCTACATCAAACTATTTGTTGTGGAATAGCCTAGAATACATGGGTAAGTTAATGCATTGCATCGTCGATTCGTCGATACAATACATTACAATAAATACACCGAGGCCCCGTACTACAGCCTCTGCAGGACAGGTTACGTAGCGTTTTTCCGAAGACCCATAACTCCGAACGTCCGATTCTCCGAAGGTCCGATTTTCCGACGCCCCGATTCTCCGAAAGCCCATAACTCCGAAGTCCCGATTCTCCGAAATCCCATAACTCCGAAGACCCATAACTCCGAAAGCCCATAACTCCGAAAGCCCATAACTCCGAAGGCCTATAACTCCGAACGCCCATAACTCCGAAGGTCTATAACTCCGAAGGGCCGATTCTCCTAAGGTACGATTCTCCGAAGGTCCGATTCTCCGAAGATCATGTTTTATCGCTTATTAAATAGTGTACAGTCCAGTGGCGGGGTCAATGGGGCCCTAGGGAAGACCGCCCCCAAAAAACATGTCAAATGTCATGTAAACGTCAGGAAATCCCTCCTAGGCATTCAAATATTCACAGTGTTCCTGCCCAGGGGACCCCCCGGACCAACGATTGGGGGTGACCCCTCCCATGTATGCGCTCCCCAAATCAGGCCTTCGTGATATGCTTTCGGCATATCATGTGCATGATATATCCCCCACATATCCCCCACATATGCTAATTAATGTGCACCCTTAAATGGGAACCCTGGCTCCGCCACTGGTGTGCACCGGGTATATTATAACAAAACGCTGCAAGAATGTCAGAGTAGCCTAACATGCACAGGGGCGACAAGTTCTTCCCTGTTCACCCCTGTACATTTTACTCTGGCATCTCATGGGCCAATGTAACGTTATAGTATCTGGTGTATAGTCAGTGGCGGGCCAGGATTCCCATTTAGGTGGGGGCAGTAGGAAAAGTTTGAATATTTTGATGCCTCATGAACGATTTCCGGGCGTTTACATGACATTGGACATGTTTTGGTAGGGGCCCATATTGTCTGAAATAGCAAGTAGAGGTTTAATGGGGGCAGTGGGAATTTTGGGACCCCTTGGCTTCGCCACTGGACTGTACACTATTTAGTAAACGATAATACCCCGATAAAACAAAATCTTCGGAGAATCGGACCTTCGGAGAATCGGACCTTCGGAGTTATGGGCCGTCGGAGAATCGACCCTTCGGAGTTATAGGTCTTCGGAGTTATAGGTCTTCGGAGAATCGGCCCTTCGGAGTTATGGGCTTTCGGAGAATCGGATCTTCGGAGTTATGGGCCGTCGGAGAATCGGGTCTTCGGAGTTGTGGGCCGTCGGAGAATCGGGTCTTCGGAGTTGTGGGCCTTCGTAGTAATAGGTCTTCGGAAAAACGGTCTGACACCGCAGGACATGTGCCTGTATTCGATCACAAGTCCGCCCATACCTACATGTACCTATATACTTACCCAAACGTATACTTATGTATATGTGCACTGGCATATTACTACGGTTGTTGCTTGCTTCTAATTCTAAGTATTATATAACACATATAACATATTCTGGTATAATTATTACAATAATCGGAATCGGCACCTGAATCGGCCGATTGTGATCTCAAATAATCGGCAATCGGCGCAAGGCTCTATTTGACAATCGGCTCATCACTAAAATCTTCCATCAAAACAGGAATATTCACCTATGTCATGGCGTCACAAACCATGGTTAGCAGCAGTGTGTTAGGGCTAAAGTTTATAAAAATGTTCTCTCTCTCTCATGGACGCGGTAAACAAATTTACCGTAGTTTCACATGATAAGAAGTTTTTAAACGTGTTTCAAGAACACCATACGGGTTTTGCGGACAACAGTGTCGTTAAATGTAGTTTGGACTTGGATTCAAAGGAAACGTTTAACGTTGAAAAGGAGTATTTTGTTGGCGATATTTTAAACACTTTTAAAGTGAAAATGGTAGCATATGTTGGTATAGGATATTTTTGATTGAATTGGTATTGAATATTTACTTTTTATTGTACTTTGTGATTTTAAATACAAATAAATACTATGCTATTCTATTTTATGCCTTGTGAAGTTGTGTCTTGCTGATCTCCTTCCAATATCATAATATGATGCTCCCAGCATTCAAATCTCACCTGACATGTATATATACATGGGAAAGTGAGAACTTTTGGGAGATTTTAAAAAAAAAAAAAAAAAAAAAAAAAAAAAAAAAAATATCCCGCCCGCCCGCACCTATATTTTTCAGCTCCGTTAGGGGAAACAAAGGTATTTTTTTTATAGGCCTAATTACTAACTTAATAGACATTGTTTCTGTACTACATACATGTATAGTATATTATGTATGTGTCTCACTTGAATTTTATAAAATAGCCTATTATATGAATTAGAGTGATAATGGCAAGTCTTATTTCAAGCAGGATAAGCATAATTCATTGAACCAAAAGATATCTGACAATAACTTGTAAGCATTTCCAATCCATATATATATAAAAATTTCCAAAGTTATGCTTGAGAAACTTGATCAAATTGACCTCTCTGTAAAACTCAAAATACTGACTCTTAAGTGCCCTAGATTAGCTCTAAATGCAATGGATTTTCAAAAAATTTCCAGGGGGAGAACCCCCACCATCAGCAGGGGGGGTCGCCCCTCCCAAACCTTCCCCCGCTCAGGCCTTAAGGTTATGCCTTTGGCATATCATTGCCCAAAAACAGGTGTCTCCAAAAAATACCTAGATCCTTCACTGAATGCGGAGGAGAATGTAGTGTTGTCACTGTTGTGAAGCCATCATTAAGAGATCGGTACAAGATGGTCACTCCAATATGTGAACAGTGTAGTGGTGCTGGATTGACTCCAGTTGTCGCCAGACCATATGGGAAATATTAGGATTATCCAAAACTTTATTAGTATATAGACTAGTATATATGTAAATATTAAAGCCTATGTAAGATTGAATTGGAGTTTCTAGTTCCTCTGTCATCTGGGTTAAGCTGACTGGGGCTAAGAAGTGCATAGTTTGGGTTATTGACAAGTATTATACTGTTATTTTTGAAGATACTGAAGAAAAAAAAGTTAACAAAAAAAAAGTTGAGCCTACCTACCCTAATTTTTTTCAGCTCGTTAGCGGAAACAAACGTATTTTTTTGTTAGGCCTTATTATATCTCCGATGGAGATTTGGGGGTATATAGTGGAGCCCTCCGTCCGTCCTTCCGTCCGTTTTTTGGTTTCCAGATAACTTGATTTTGGATTGTTTATTTGCAAAACCCGTTTTTTTGTTTATTACCAATATCGCAATATAGGTCAAGGTAAAATTTCGGTTAAATCGGATAATTTTTGTGAGAGTTGTGACCCTTTTTCGACTTAAAAAATTCATATATTTTTTTAGAAAATTCAGTTTTCCTCTATTTTTGTGGCACCAGACCAAATTTGAAGCTAATATAGAACTAAATACTCATGAATAACATAACTTTACAAAGTGCCATTTAATAAGTATTTGCACAAAAATAAGAAATCCTCCGATTGTACAGTCGAGGGCGTTACCTCCGCCCAGCGGTGCACTTGTTTTCATTAATATTGACAAAATGAAATCGACACAGTCCATCTCCCGAAATAACAATAAGATAGAGCATGTCAAATAGTGACATTAGATACAGCGTAATACATGATCATACATGTCGCGGTAACATCAAAGAACTTGAATGCCGGACTGTTGAGTGCGGATATTTTTGTGCACGGAATTCCATGGATGAAACTATTCAAGTTCGAAGACCCCGTGCTATCGTACGATTACATAATTGGATCAAAGAACACCCAATTGCTGAGTCGGGGATATTTTTATGCACGGGATTTTCGTGGATGAAACTACTCAAATGTTGATCATTTATCTTATTGCTTTATTACCATTTGTTTTGAGTTCGATGTACCCGTAAGTGAAGTTCCTGAAAAATACATGTGATTCTCTATGTGTTGATTATTATGCGTATATTGCCATGCATACTTAACAAAATCCCAAAGTGATTTATTTCACAATAATACGGAACATGTCCCAAATCAGTCTTTATAGCGGGAATTCATAGTGAGAACACCATTCATTTGAGCCATATTACATGCATGGAGGATAAACACGAACACATACCCTTCTGATGATTAGCATATGTTGGAAATAATAAAACAAAGTAACATTTCATGCCTTCATTGGCAATTTGAGACATAATATAGGTTGAAATTGTTCTCATAGTTCAATTTTTCAACCTGAATTTAATGAAGAGTGAATGTTTTTTTAGACCAACAGTCAAATATTTTCCAATGGGCGGTAAAATAATTAGATTGGAAATTGAATGGTTATCAGTTGGAACATTTCCAACTATACAGGGTGCCAGGTTGAAAAATTCTGTTTGGGGGGATGAATCCAAGCCAAATTATTAATCCACCCGCAAGGGGTGTGGGAGGTACAGGGACGTGGCCAGAGGGTCTCCATTGGCGACGTCAACCTTGGAATTTCCAATTACCCCCCCCCCCCCCCCCCCCCCCCATTGAACCAGACAAATCTGCCAAAGCCCCGCCTTTGGTTTGAAAATGTTCATCTTGTGTCTCAAACTTCCACACCCCCTAAGGTTGGAAAATTCCCAAATAATGGACACTTTCAGACCAAAGGTTTGACAAAAAATAGAAAAAATATTCTGCTGTTGTCAGTTGGTCTAAAAACAACTTATTCCCCACTATACCGGTATAATAACTGATTGGGCATACATACAAATAATTGAGAACAATTTCAACCTATGCGGGTAATTGTGGTGTAATATGCTCTAACTATAAAAGTTGTGTTGGACCGGGTCAGGCGTGATTTTCTAGCTTGAACATTTTATCAATGTTGGGGAGGGGGAGAGTCACCCCAACACCAGGCATGTCGCTACGTCCTTAAGGAGGGTGTGAATATAATTACCTGGATTCAGGATGTTGGGTCTCGCCCATGCAAGGGATGGTGCCCATATGAATATGCTAAGGTGCATCCACCAAATGGAGTGCCCAAGCCATATAATCCTCCCCGAGAAAACCACAACATAAAAAGAATATATAAGGCCAAAAAAAAAGTGTTTTGGTTCTCGGGCAATTTTTTTTTCAAATCAACGAGGGAGGGAGGGTTTTATTTTTTATTTTTTTCTGCGCATAGTGAACATGGACAAAGATGCCTTCCTCTGTCTAGTAATAACCAGAAATGTAGAGGGAACTGTTATGTATATAAACTCATTTAGTCTTGCATAAAAATGACATTGTACTACCAGTGTATGACTGGGATTACCTAACATTATATAATCCCCCTGACATTAACTACTGTTATTGTTGTCTAAAAACTGATATCTCTCCATTCCAATATGTGATCCTGAATTTAGTACTGTGCCTTTCAATTGTATAAAGTTACAAATAGTGTAAGTTAGTTCACAATGACTAATTGTAAGAAGAGCATGAGGATCAGCTAATCATTTTCTTAATTGTAGTCATCTACTTAATGTTGTAAACCTGCAAGTCACTTTTAACACATTACATGTTAGAGCTCAATGCACACTAATATTCAACACATATCTGCTATTATTAATTAATTAATTTTTTCGTAAGTTATTTTGTCATAACATCAGGCATTGCAATAAAAAGGCCTAATGTGGCTCTTTTTATTCAATGCGGCGGGGCCTGAGAACCAAAAGCTTCTTTTTTTGTGCCTAAACACCAAATGATAATTTAGCAATTTCAATTGTTCCGTTATAAATAGATATATTAGTACATTGCATTCTGTGTACAATCGGATAGTGTGCCATGTAACTGCTGTGATAGTAACCTCTGACGGGGATGAATCCAGGTACTTCATGCAGTGTTAGCTGGCAGGTCGATTATATTGGGACGGGGCTGAGCAAATTGAAAATTAACACACAACTGAGGGTGGGTTGGCTGCTTGATGGAAATGGGTATACTCATGTCAGTGGCGAGATACACCCAACATTCACTGTCATTCGCGACGTCCTTGGTATTGCAATGAAATGAGTACACCACATTTGCTATTCATGGTCATATAAACATGTAGGCCAAATGAATATGTTGTCAGTTTTGTGTGTGTTTGTGTCATTAATTAATTTAGAAACTACAAAACATATAATTATGTACTGTCCAAAAATAAATATTGAGGTTTGGTATCTCATTGACAATTAAATACAGGAATGGCAGTCTAGAAAATCCAGGAGGGCTATTAACTCTTTCATCACTGAATATCATAGTTACATATATCCCACAACCCTGAATATCTGGCAATATCAAGAAAATAGTATGTGCATGTTATGTGTACTATACACTATAATAGTAATTGATACCTATGGCAATCTATGTATTGTCGTCTTCGGGAGATATTGAAGTATCAAATGAGTATGTTTGTGTGAATGTCAATTCGTCTCGTTAAGTAATTACAGGTATAAAACAGGTGAGAACAGGTAACATTTATGTAAAATCCTTGTTTCTGTTATTGGTGGTGCAATGTGAATACTACATCTCTAATATAGTTTTACGTTCATGTTCTACTAAACCTCTTGGAACCTATAGTCCATTTACCTGTGATTTACTGTGCCATGCTTATGTTTTTGTTAAGTCTCCCCCCACTTCTCCCTAATTTGGGCTGAAGTCTCCCTAAAATCTCTGAAGGGAGAAGTCACTTCTCCCTGTTTTCAACCCCTAGCTTGGGCGCTGGCACACACACTGTGACAGTAACTGCAAAATTGCATGAAGTAAAGCTAATTCCGGCCGTGGGTAATCGATGTGTATTTCGACGGCATGTGCTTCGCATTAAGTCGGCTAAGGCACGAAACTGTTGCGAAAGACTTGCAGTGACGTTAACGAGAAAATAGGTAGACAGTAGCAGATATTTGAGCTTCTGTGGGAGTGAAGTCCTGAGATGCAGTCACATTTACTGCCATTTATAATCTTGACATTTTCAATTAAAAGTTGTGTCTGTGCCGACATCAAAGGCAAATGAAGCTGCCACGGACTGTGAGAACAGGTCACACAAATAATTCTTTGAAGATGCCTTCCAAATGTCTGCAAAGGAAGCCACATCGGAAGTGACGAGTCTGATAGAGTGAACAGGCTGTCGGGTGGTAAATTGCCCTGCATACGCTGTGGACTGTTACTTAAATTCATGGCATCGGTGTATAGTCCAGCTTACATACAGGTGAACAGTTTTTGAGGTAAACTGTCTGCACTGTTAAGTCGCAGCGACTGCCAAACCTCACCTGTGTTCATGGTTTTAGCTCAGAATTCAGCCCCTTCACCTATGTATAATCCGCATTTTGAGGGAAATAGTGGGTCAAAAAGTTGGGACTTGTGGACATAAAACTACGGTAAATTATAAAATGAGAGGCTGATTACTACATATACTAAACATTCACTGACAAAGCGTTACCCAGGATGGTCCGCGCTACTGATAATGTCTTATTCGGGCAACAAGTGCAGGATTCCTTGTAATCTGTTAATCATCAGTGTCTGTGATTGCTCGTCCTGTGTAAAAAGTGGGCTGAGCTAGGTCTGTGGCCAATATTAAGTCAAGGTTTGGGAGGGGAATGAGGCCGCTGGATGGCTGGCCTGCCGTAGAAGCGGAAACCCTGAACGATGACTAACTTTTTAACAATGAACTACAAGTATATTGGGGCATTTTCAGTTCTCACTTTCATAATTGACTTTGTTCTAGGTAAAAAGAGGCGACAATGCAGATCTTCGTGAAGACCCTAACGGGCAAGACCATCACCCTTGAGGTGAGCATTAAAGACCTTAGAAACCATCTTGGTATTCGCTATGTATATTAAATGCCACGCTGAGTGCCGGGACCAGCCAAGAGGGTGACATAAACTAAATTGTGCCACTCCCCCCCTATTTTTGTATTCCCCCCACAAGAAACTACCAAACGCAATCGGAAAGCCCTCCCTGTTGTGATTAAAATGACCCAAGTCCCATTCCGATCGCAAAAGCAAGTCGAAAAATTAATAAATAATACCATCACCAATATTCAGAGATTCCATGACTAAACTACGAATGACATAGTTGTGGGCGAACAAATTAAAAACAGATTCTGAGCTGGAGTTTATATTACATAATCGTAGTCGGCCGATACTAAAATACGTAATCTGTCTGCGCGCGCAGTGTATATATAGATTGCATCGCTAGTCACTCACCGACTATTCATCATGCAGTGTCAACCGGCGAAATTGTTTGTACTATACAATGGATCCATAGTGAGTGGTAATTCATGGAAGCAGACGATCGCATCAACTTTGTCATAAGAAGCTCCTAAATGTTATAAAACACAAGGCGGAACTATCTATCAGGTGTTTCATTTGTTGTTCGTTGTAAGTTAATTCCAAGTTTCTCTAATATTCGAATGCCACCATGCCAAATACAGATCGCCATTATTAAATACCTCCAAAAAGACAACACAGTTCGCAATTTAGAACGCTCTTTATTGTCAACCGCTTTTGGGAGATGGAAGCATGGCCGCTCTTTATATTTAAATGTCACAATACCACATACAAAATCACCCATGAAATCTCGAAATAGATAATGTTCGTAATTGAGGACGCTCTTTATTGTCTAACGCGACGAAAACATGGATGCTCTTTATTAGAAGCAATCATTGTATTTTTCTAGGCTAACAACAATTAAAAACTTCCTCTCTAGAAAGTCAATATCTGCCATCAAAACGAGAAAAAAAACACAAACTGAAAAACAAAGCCCAGCTAGCCTTCAATTTAAAAAAAATGTGCATGCCTAATTAATAATTACTGCAGTTTCGATAGTCTTGTGTATGCGAGTGAATTCTTTAGTATACACTGATCGTATCTTGATTGGAAGGATTTTAGCAAACGGTTCGCAGTCGTGCACTTCTCCACACAGGAACATTATTGTGATGAATATAAGCCATCATGATGCATGTACTAGTATAATAACCATCACCTTTTTAATCAAACCCCATTTGTGTTTAATTGTACTCCTACAGAATGAGACTAGTGTATAAACTAGCTTCTGAAATGTGTACCATACAACGAAGAAGCCAGAACGCCCAACTTGCATTCTTTCAGAAACAGTTCAATTTAGTTTAGCACGAAATTCCGCTCGCTCATTGCATTTCTGCATAAATTAATCTCATTTCACACAACTTATCGCTTCAAAGTACATTTTAGCCACCATTATTCATTATATAATCTAACATTCTAGCTAATCCAGTTCATAAATAAGCACATTCAAACAGTTTTATTCAATGATCGCTAGTTATCGTATAAAGGAAATTAACCGGCAACTGCGATATATATAAATTTGTATACGTAATTTATCAACTCGTTACGCGATTGGCGGAATTATTTCAAGCTCCACCCACCGCTGTCACTGGTAAGCAAATCAATTAACTTACCGTGGCGATGGAGCTGATCGTCATGTGACCGCATTGTGGTCATGTGATCGCACTCACGTGACTTGCACTTCAGATACTTCCGCGATTTTTTTAATATCATAATATTTATTTAATAAAAATACTATCTGCTCGATTTTGAATTTTCTTGGCGAAATGGGTCTGTTAGACATATAATTACTATTATGACGATAACAAAAATATTTTTTTGACAAACTAATTCCTTTAAGCTGGCACAGCTATTTAGTACCATGGGAACCTGTGCACCTGTGATTATGAGGTCTGTCCGACTTTTTTGTGTGTAGTTATACCCCTTTTGGACTCCAAACATTTTCAATACAGGGTTTTCCTTTTGTCAGTTTTATTCCTACTTTTTGTTCAATTTTTTAAGATCTTGGCACAGATATTTAGTACCGTGGGATCCTGTGCACGATTATGAGGTCTGTCAGAGATTTTTTTGTGGAGTTCTCCCCCCTTTTACGACTTTGAAAATTTTCAATTCATGAGGTTTACCTTGCTCCCACCTGGGACTGGCCCATCTCTACTTCTATGTTCTTTAGAACTGCATGAACTTATCTATTGGCTTCTATGGCATTACCTTTTGTCATAGCTAATTTTGAGTGCTGGGTATACCAGTGTGCATGTATCCTAACAGAATATTTAAATTATATTGACTTATACTGATGGTGTTGTTACCCACTATAATGGTTTTATAAATGGACTCTTGTGTTGCATAATACTTGTTGGATCATAGAATGCTGATGTGGGCTTGTAAGTTGAACTTCTGTCATTGTTACGATACTTCTCCCTGGTAAACAGTCAACTTCGAACTCCCAATTTGAAACCTCTGGGCTTGTCACTGCTGTGTGCAAGATGCCTGCGCTGATTACAGTCCAACTTCAGCGCACTACCATCATTAATAAAGGTAACTCACAAATTATTACACTTTGTAAATGTTTTTGTTGTATACTCGGCAATCGATTACCATACAAGTTTTAATTGTTATATAACTCACATGTGATTTGTCTACAGTGAGGATATGCTTTGTACTGACTGAATCATCCTTGTCATTCATGCGTGATCAAAAGAATTTCTTTCTTACTATTTGGTTTCATTGTGTGACTCATTCTTTACATTCAAATTTTCTTTTCGCATACAAAATGTTCAATAGTTCTGATACTATTGTTTATACGCTAACAATCTTTTCAGTAAGGTGTTTGTTGGAAACATACCAAAATCTAGCACTTGTATGCAGAATTATTTGCATAGACATTTATGTAATATTCTGTTTCATTTCTTAGGTTGAAGCCAGTGACTCAATCGAAAATGTCAAAGCTAAGATCCAGGATAAGGAAGGTAAGATTCGTCATATCTCCTAACTCCTATTAAAGTGATGTGAAACACTCCGGTAGGGTGATGAAATAGAAATGTAGTTATATTAACGAATATAAATCCAATTTTACAACACAAATAGTCATTCTTATATATCAATTAATTTCAATGACTCTCGATGGCGAAATCATTTGCATTGGTTTATCGACGTTTGTTGCGTCCCGAATCCAGATGTAAATATTTACAATTTGCGCGTTGTTCAGGCGATGTTTTCTATGGAATGGTGTGGTCGATTTCATTGAGATTTTCGGCGATGTTAGTTGAATTCTACATTCCTCCAGTTAGCACAGCACCTGAGTACTAACTTATCAGTTTCATGCAACCGAACAAGTCCATAATATGTCTTTAATGATGCTACATTCTGAATCTTTGAATTTGTTGTTGCTGTATAAAATAATGTTGCCTGTGATGATGCAGTTCGTTTTTCTGATGTATTAATGCTGAATACATTCAACCCTCTAAGAAGCACTGAACGGGCTTAAAACCAAGATTCAGAAACAAATCCAACTGAGTCAGTGATGTGTTTCTGTAGAGATTTATAAAACTAACTTTAGGCCACACAAAAAAAATATTGTGTTTCTCAAGTTTTTTTTCAAAAAAACCCAGCAGGCAGGCAGATTTTTATTTTTATTTTTTTGGGCTGAATTTTACCGGCAGGCAGGTTTATTATGCCGAATTTTTATGTATAAAAATGATGGGCAGGCATGCTTTTATGATTAAAGATCGACTTAAGACAAGGTTTGGCTGTTCGTAACATGGTGTGTAATGTATATTTACATTGTTTGTTCATGATCATGATCTGTTTTCATATGTTGTTGGAAAATGAAGCTGTTTATTTTATATATATGCAAAGTTATGTACCTATGGATGCTGTATTAAAATAAGATCTCTCATTTATAGCATTAAAATTTATTGTGGAAATAACAGATGTTTAACAATAACAAGAATATTTTGGTTTAAAACAAATCCAGTCTACCTTATTCACAAGGAGATCCTTTACGCCTCGCCAATTTGGTTTTTGTATGAATGGTTGTTCCATTACAGCAACAAGCTGTCCAGAATATTCTAACATTTTTGAGAGTTCAAGCACCGGCAGTTTGTGTTTACTTTTTCTGGGATCATTGTATCCAAGAAAAATTTGAAGTCCATCCGGAATGTGACAACATCTCTCAGTTAGTTTATTAACATGAGGGTCCAGATACTAAAGCATGTTGCACACAAGCTGCACAAAATTCCTGCCTACAGGCCTTAATAACATTCGATGAGAATCACCTAATCGATTCTCGTAATGATTCTCGTGAAACTTTTCCATTTTCAGTGCTTTATGACTAACTTGGTTCGGCATTTGATTCTTGCAAAATGAAATGTATTTTGAGCCCTGGCCTATATTGTCAACGGTATGTGGGGAAAATCCAAAGTGTTTATCTTCAAGGAAATTGATGAATTCTAGATACTGTTGGATCATTTTGTCCTTGCTGTTGTTGTTTTGTTTTGTTTTGAAATTGGGTAAAACAGTTTTATTGTTGGAGTCCATGAGAACAGAAAATGCGTTTTTCCCACCGTTTTCAACAGACACTGATGTGGCATCTTCCAATGTAATCCGCAAATAGCGGCCGAATATATCTGCAACCTGTACCGAATTTAGATTCTGTCAAACGAACTGAAACTGATGAAAGTCCTGTGAATCCTGCGATTTTCCAACAGAAATCCCACTAATATACGCATCACAATTAGCAATAGTTTCACAGTGGTTCTCTATGAACCCATTGCCACGTCGGGAAATGTTGTCAGACGAATTAACTTCCGTAATTGTCCAGGGACAAACAAATTTAAGTCCCCTTCTGACACATTCTTATCAGCGCCATGCTGGTTATTTGTTTACCACGTGTTCGCTGGTGCGTTACGGGTGAACTCGATTGGCATTCGGAGCACGCAAGGAATGCTTTCATTTTAGAATTACTGCCCTTGCATTGCTGGCGGAGACGACTTTAGCTTATTGTGTTGTTTGCGGGTATCGACATCGCCAATATTTTGTGCGGCGGCATGTTTTTATATTTTTATTTGTTGTTAGCTATAAAAAGTAGCCAGCGGGGGGTATTTTGCGGACGCGGCGATACTTGAGAAACATATTATTTTTTTTGTGTGGCCTTAAGACTGATATTCGCTGTAACAGTTTGTTTTATTTGGGACAAAGACTGCCTTTCAAAATGACATACTTGTACTTTTTCTTTCTTTAATTTTTTAACTTCCATAGCGACAACTGTAAAAAAAATAACATAATTTATGAGAATAGATGTAACGATATTGCCGTTACCGATAATTTTCCTTTCTGTTCTAGTCTGTACCGATACCTATAATACAATATGACTTTATGCAGGCCTGGAAATCTGAGGAGGGCTATTTGATAGCCCTCCTACAGCCCTCGCAAAATTGACTCCAGGAGGGCTATTTTCAGCCCCCCTAAAGCTGATAAAATCTCGCCAACATGAAATTCACTTTGTGAAACTAACCTGTTAGGACATATAACAAAAACTTTCTGCTAATCTCTGACATCTTCTGGTATTTTCTCAGCAACAAAGAACCAGACAGTGTTCAATGCCACTAAAAATATCCACTGCACAGATAACATGAATTCAAGAGAAGAGGGGAAGTCTAGGTGGGCTATTAGCCCTTCTAAGGCAACCCAAGAGGGCTATTTTCAGCCCTCCTGCAATGATCAAAATGCCAGGCCTGAGTATTAACTCAGGTAAAATATCAAAACTGGAAAAGTTGAGGAGGGCTATAGCCCTCCTAGGCAAATCTGGGAGGGCTATTAATAGCCCTCCTGGATTTTCTAGACCGCCAGCCCCGTTTATGGTAATTTGGAAGATTTGGTTGCAGTTGCCCATAAAATTGCGTATAAATGGACCCGTATAAACTATAAAAGCTAGACTATCAATGATGCAATAAAGTTGTGTAAGAACATGTTTTACTTAACTATCAGTAAAATAAATAAAAAAAACAGAATAATACTTGCTGCGGTCCTAGATTACTACTAAAAGGTTACACCTGAGTGACATGATTGAGAACTTCCAGATTAGCGACCACGTGCTAACTGTTTGATCTAACACAGATAGTGTGACACAATGTTGCATCAGAACTGATGCTCAGAATGTGGCAGGAAGCTCCAGGATTATTTCATTCTTACGGAAAGGGTGTGATCAGGGCTCGATATAACTTGATTCGCATCGCAAAATGCTTTACAAATTTAAAACGTTAAATCGACCCCTGGGCGTGACCAGTGTTTATTTCTGTATTCTAAAATTTGCTTTTGTCTGTTTATTCATGCATCAATGATTTGGTAGTCTGGTGGGAATACTACTTCATATGCAGGCCTGGAAATCTCATGGCGGGCTGCCCGCCTACAGCCCGCCTAGAATTTTCCAAGGCGGGCTTTTTATAGCCCGCCTCGTCTACGATAGGACATTTATTATTTAGTTATTTTATTGTGTTTAATGAGTAAAATACTGCATCGAAATCGTAATTATATTGTACAGTGTGGGGACTGTGCGCATGCGTGACTTGACGGTAATGTCAAATGGGAATTGTAGCGGAATCAGTAAATTCCGGAACGAACTGTTTCGTAAATCTGATCTTTTGATCGATTCTCACACATTTTTATGACCAAAATAAATAATTTCTCTTCATAAGATTGAGCTTACAATATATTTCACTGGATAAAATGACACATGTTTGTGGATAGTGAGAACCAAATGTCACTGTCCCAATTAAGTTCAACCTTTCGTTCCGTTTTCCGGTTCCTATCAGTGAAATTGTATTTAGCTTGCAGTCGTCTTTTATCGCTTCGATTGACAATATTTTAATATAATTAGCTAAATGTATCCACGTATTCTAGTTTACACTGTTATTCAATTATTAAAGTTCAGAAACTATTTGCTATGTCCCCAATTGCAAACACCCAGTAAATCTATAGATAGCGACTTGACCGCTGCAAGCAGCAGTCTGCGATCGACAATGGAATATGGATTACTTTGAGAGAAAAATCAGTCAATATTCAAGTGCAAATATACTGGATTTAATATTGTTCTTGATTGTGTATTTTACGTAAAATTACACTTTCGTGGAGAATGCTTTTAATGTGGACAAACTCACCCAATTCCGTTGCATGGGTTGGACACCGACTGACAAATTGTTGAGTACAAATACTCTTACATTTTGTTTCTTGTACATATAGATTATCACAACATATAAAACCATGTTATTACCATAATTACTGTGGGGGATTTTGACATTCACAACTCTGTGGACACTTTGTTTCCACATGAAGAAAATTAATTTAAATGGAGTTATACAACATCAAAAATAGACAAACTAACGGCAGTAGTAACTCAGATAAAATAAATCATAACTTTAAAAGTTGAGGAGGGCTATAGCCCTCCTAGGCATATCTAGGAGGGCTATTAATAGCCCTCCTGGATTTTCTAGATCGCCAGCCCTGCATATGAATGTTAAATATTTATTTATACATGTTTGGGGTATAATTACAATAGTGTAAAATTGTAGACAACCCACCATATAATTTGATAGAAATGAACTATTCTATAAACTAGTCTGAAATTGCTTCTCTATAACATTGTCAACAACCCCCTGCCTTAGAAATTAACTATTCCCATATAGAGGCAATAGCATTACATGTGAGCTGTGTACCTATATGGACTAATATGGTGGTGAGAATAAACAATTGGCATCTGAATTATCTGATGTAGTACATGTATGAACACATAAACACTGTTTACCGGTGAATGTTTATTAAAACGAACAATCAGCCCCGCTTGCTATTAATTTTAGAATCGAATGATGGCAAGCGAAAAAAACTCGGCTAACTGACACTTCACACCTGTAAGCACAATTCAGTTTTAATATTGAAATTATGGATGTCACGGGTAAATCTCCATGTGGTATTTACTCAAGGACAACGTTATTCGTACGTTTTCATTGTGTGAATTTAGGGTTATCCTTCCTGCATCATGGTCTGCATGACCACATATATGTATTATTTACTCATGATATATCTAGATCATTTGTGGCATGTGTATCGCAATAGTATCGTACCATGACAAAAACATATCTTGACACCACTTGGGGTAGGGGACAATTGAGAAACTGTGACAGATATTTTTTGTGTCACACCAACATTATACCATAATATATTTATAATGTGTTTATCTGAAAATTGCCTGTGATGATGTAATCCTTTCTTCTGATGTGTTAATGCTGAATACATTCAACCCTCTAAGAAGCACTGAACAGGTTTTAAATCCCCGATTCAAAAACATCCATCAACTCAATAAATGATGTTTCTGTAACTTCATTGTCTATTAGGTTTCAGATCTACCTCATTATGAGCTTTATCATCCCCCATTTGATTTATAGTTATTCCATCTCACTTTGATCCTGTAACATGTTTCTATTATTGACCTCAGTGTATTTTACTGCATTACTAGTAAGTAGGCTACTGGCCTGGATGGTGGGGTGGATAGACAACATATTATTTTGGCACTGTTTGTAATTGACAGATTAATAAGTCACTTGAAGACTTAATATTTTCTGTAACTTGAGTTTGGAAATCGGAGAAGCTTCAGAAAAGTAGGTTCAGCAATTTTAGTTTTCTTGTGGGGGGGGGGGGGGGGGGGGGTGGGTGCTGTCTTTAAAAATGACATCCCGGTACTTGCTCTTCAATTTTCTAATTTGCACAGCTGACTCTATAACATACATGTACCATAACATATTTATAATGCGTTTTATTTGAAAATTGCCTGTGATGATGTAATCCTTTCTCTGATGTGTTAATGCTGAATACATTCAACCCTCTAAGAAGCACTGAACAGGTTTATAAATCCCCGATTCAAAAACCTCCAACAACTCAACAAGTATGTGTTTATGTAACTTGATTGTCTATTAGGTTTCGGATCCACCTCATGTTGAGGTTTATATCCCATTTGATTTATATGTATTCCATCTGACTTTGATCCTGTAACGCGTTTCTTTTATTGACCTCCATATATTTTAATGTATTACTAGTAAGTTGGCTACTGGCCTGGATGGTGGGGTGGGTAGACAACATATTAATTTGGAACTCTTTTGTGATAGGCAGATGAATAAAAGTCACTTTAAAAATTCGCTCTAACAGGAAATCGGAAAAGCTTCAGAAAAGTAGGTTCAGCAATTTGTTTCATGGGGTGGGGGCTGCCTTTAAAAATGACATGCCGGTACTTGCCCTTAATTTTTTATACCCCCACTTTGAAGAAAATGGGGGGTATACTGGATTGACTGCGTCTGTCAGTCCGTCACGCTTTCTCCCCGACTTAATAACTTTAACAAATATGATCCGATTTCAATAATTTTTGGTATACATGCTTCTCACCATACCCTCTCTACATGATGTGGCTAGGGATTGGCTCAGACTGTTTTTCGTAATATTACACTTCATTTTCGACTTATTTTGACTTAGAAAATTCTGTCCGACTTAATAACTTTAACAAATATGAACCAATTTGAATAATTACAAACTTCTTGTGACACCATATCGATATAATTAGTCTGAATTTTTCTTTAAAGTTAAAAAAAAAAATTGTTTACGGATAATGCGGGTTGAATTTGCCACGGTGGGGGTATGCTAGCACTCGAGTGCACATCTCTTGTTTAATTTGCATAGCTGCAACTGTATAACATAATGGTACCATAACATATTTTGATGAGTTTTATCTGTAAATTGCCTGTGATGATGTAATCCTTTCTTCTGATTTATTAATGCTGAATGCATTCAACCCTCTAAGAAGCACTGAACAGGTTTAAAATCTGATTCCGAAACATCCATCAACTCAATAAGTGATGTGTTGTGTAACTTGATTGTCTATTTGGTTTCAGATCTACCTCATTTTGAGCTTGGATCTCCCTAATTATTTTAGGTAGTCCATCTGACTTCGATCTTGTAATGTTTGTTTTTTATTGACCTCCGTGTATTTTACTGCAGTAAGTTGGCTACTGGTCTTGAGGATGGCGTGGGTAGATGAGATATTATTTTAGTACTCTTTAAATAGTCAGATTAATAAAACACACTTAAAGACTAATATTTGCTGTAACATGAGTTTGGAAATCGGAAAAAGTAAAAGTAGTTTCAGCAATTAAGTTTTCTTGTGGCGGATTTTCAAAATGACATGCCGGGTACTTGCTCTTCAATTTTCTAATTTGCGTAGCTGCAGCTGTATAACATGCCATAACATATTTATAATGTGTTTTATCTGTAAATTTGCCTGTGATGATGTAATTGTTTAATCCTTTTAATCCTTCTGATGTTTTAATGCTGAATACATTCACTGAACAGGTTTAAAATCAGATTCAGAAACATCCATTAACTCAATATGTGATGCATTTCTGTAACTTGATTGTCTATTAGGTTTCGGATCCACCTCATTTTGAGCTGTATCTCCCATTTGATTTATAGGTATTCCATCTAACTTTGATCTTGTAACGCGTTTCTTTTATTGACCTCAGTTTATTTTACTGTAGTAAGTAGGCGACTGGTCTGGAGGGTGGGGTGGGTAAACAAGATATCATTTTGGAATTCTTTGAAATATTCAGATTAATATGTCAATTTAAGACTACCGGGGTACTATTTTCTGTAACAGGAGTTTGGAAATTGGAAAAGCTTCAGAAAAGTCGGTTCAGCGATCAGTTTTCTTGTTGGGGTGTTTTTAAAATGACATACTGGTACTTGCTCTTCAATTTTCTAATTTGCATAACTGCAACTGTATACCGGTAACATACCATAACATATCTATAATGTGTTTTATCTGAAAATTGCCTGTGATGATGTAATTATTTAATCCTTTTAATCCTTCTGATGTTTTAATGCTGAATACCTTCACTGAACAGGTTTAAAATCAGATTCAGAAACATCCAACAACTCAATAAGTGATGTGTTTCTGTAACTTGATTGTCTATTAGGTTTCAGATCTACCTCATTTTGAGCTTTATCACCCCCCATTTGATTTATAGGTATTCCATCTGACTTTGGTCCTGTAATGTGTTTCTTTTATTGACCTCCATATATTTTACTGTATTACTTGTAAGTTGGCTACTGGCCTGGATGGTGGGGTGGGTAGACAACATATTAATTTGGAATTCTTTGAAATATTCAGATTAATATTAAAGTCAATTTAAGACTACTGGGGTACTATTTTCTGTAACAGGAGTTTGGAAATTGGAAAAGCTTCAGAAAAGTCGGTTCAGCAATCAGTTTTCTTGTTGGGGTGTTTTCAAAATGACATACTGGTACTTGCTCTTCAATTTTCTAATTTGCATAACTGCAACTGTATACCGGTAACATACCATAACATATCTATAATGTGTTTTATCTGAAAATTGCCTGTGATGATGTAATTATTTAATCCTTTTAATCCTTCTGATGTTTTAATGCTGAATACATTCACTGAACAGGTTTAAAATCAGATTCAGAAACGTCCAACAACTCAACAAGTGATGCATTTATGTAACTTTATTGTCTATTGGGTTTCAGATCTACCTCATTTTGAGCTTGATCTCCCATTTGATTTATAGGTATTCCATCTGACTTTGATCCTGTAATGCGTTTCTTTTATTGACCTCCATATATTTTACTTGTAAGTTGGCTACTGGCATGGGTGGAAGGGTGGGTAGACAAGATATTAATTTGGAACTCTTAATGATAGGCAGATGAATAAAAGTCACTTTAAAAATTCGCTCTAACAGGAGTTTGGAAATCAGAAAAGCTTCAGAAAGTAGGTTAAGCAATTTGTTTTCATGGGGTGGGGGCTGCCTTTAAAAATGACATACCAGTACTTGCTCTTAAATTTTATAATTTGCATAGCTGCAACTGTATAACATACTGGTACCATAAACATATTTTAATGAGTTTTATCTGTAAATTGCCCGTGATGATGTAATCCTTTCTTCTGATTTATTAATGCTGAATGCAATCAACCCTCTAAGAAGCACTGAACAGGTTTAAAATCTGATTCCGAAACATCCATCAACTCAATAAGTAATGTGTTTGTGTAACTTGATTGTCTATTAGGTTTCGGATCTACCTCATTTTGAGCTTGGATCTCCCTAATTATTTTAGGTAGTCAATCTGACTTCGATCTTGTAATGTTTTTTTTTTATTGACCTCCGTGTATTTTACTGCAGTAAGTTGGCTACTGGTCTTGAGGATGGCGTGGGTAGATGAGATATTATTTTATAGTTAGTCAATCTGACTTCGATCTTGTAATATGTTTTGTTTTTATTGACCTCCGTGTATTTTACTGCAGTAAGTTGGCTACTGGTCTTGAGGATGGCGTGGGTAGATGAGATATTATTTTAGAACTCTTTAAATAGTCAGATTAATAAAACTCACTTAAAGACTAATATTTGCTGTAACAGGAGTTTGGAAATCGGAAAGGTTTCAGAAAAGCAGGTTCAGCAATTGTTTTCTTGTGGGCGGATTTTCAAAATGACGTATCTAGTGATGTTCTGATAATCGGAATCGGCCGATGGCCGATAATAGCCCATCGGAAATTAATCGTACCTCGCAGTTGAACATCGGCTTTTACCGATTGTCAAAATAAATAAAAACGTTCTAGTATCTAAGCGCAATGTGCACGCTTTAATAAACATATGCAATACAACTGTAGTATTGAATGTAAAACGCAGTTGTAACAGCCTAAAAAGAAGCCATTGGCATCATCAAAGCAGTTTGATATGATGATATATTATAAGAATGGCAATACACATGCCCGACATCACGTGTAATGTGAAGTTATTGGTTCAATCGCGTTGACACGAAATAGATTCAAAGAAAGCTTTAATTAAAAAGCTGACCTGATTACAGTGAGGCTTCCTCTAGAGCACGTGTCATGTGACGTCACATGCTATGTCAATAACTTGAAGCACACACTGAATGTATTAATACAGTTATCAGAACTGTCTTCAATAACGATCAACGTTAGTAGGGGCATAATTAGCTTTTTCATCTGTACAACGTATGCTATGAAATACGCTTAGCTCAATGTTGAACATGCGAAACAAAAATTGAGCAGGCGGAACTATAAAAGCTTCCGAGTTGTTAAAAGATAAAAGGTGTGACCAATGGAAACTTGGGAAATCTCAGACAAATATGACAGCAATTATTATCCATCAATCAAAATTTAGTTAATAATCATCGCCATTCCATACATTGTTGCAACTTACAAGTATTCAATCAAGACTTTTACTCCGCATGCAAGTGTTCCACACATGGTCATAACGTTATTCTGAGTCGGCACCTTTGATCTTTGTCAAAACAACTACCGGTATACATCAAAGGAAGCACACAACCGACGTCGGCAGAAATACTGTCACGACACGACAGTGTGTATATATTTCTTTGATGTATTTGGCTTTGAAACTATGCGGGATATGGAGTGCATTGGGTGTATATAAGTCCATTATAGGAACAAACGCACAATATATATAAGAATCGGAAATCGGCCGATTGTGCCTCCAGTTATCGGAAATCGGTCCGATAAGCTTTTTCATTATCGGAACATCACTAGACGTATCTGTACTTACTCTT
Source organism: Siphonodentalium dalli (assembly GCA_032622095.1). Taxonomy (NCBI): domain Eukaryota; kingdom Metazoa; phylum Mollusca; class Scaphopoda; order Gadilida; family Siphonodentaliidae; genus Siphonodentalium; species Siphonodentalium dalli. Next base: position 40,200,340 of record CP136066.1, on the reverse strand, counting down.
CAATTTTCTAATTTGTTTAGCTGCAACTGTATAACATACCATATAAACATATTTTATAATGTGTTTTATCTGTAAATTTGCCTGTGATGATGTAATTATTTAATCCTTTTAATCCTTCTGATGTTTTAATGCTGAATACATTCACTGAACAGGTTTAAAATCACCGATTAAGAAACCTCCAACTCAATAAGTGATGTGTTTCTGTAACTTGATTGTCTATTAGGTTTCAGATCTACCTCATTTTGAGGTTTATCTCCCATTTGATTTATAGGTATTCCATCTGACTTTGATCCTGTAATGCGTTTCTTTTATTGACCTCCATATATTTTACTGTATTGTAAGTTGGCTACTGGCCTGGATGGTGGGGTGGGTAGACGAGATATTAATTTGGAACTCTTAACATACCATAACATATTTATAATGTGTTTTATCTGAAAATTGCCTGTGATGATGTAATTATTTAATCCTTTTAATCCTTCTGATGTTTTAATGCTGAATACATTCACTGAACAGGTTTATAAATCCCCGATTCAGAAACCTCCAACAACTCAACAAGTGATGCATTTATGTAACTTTATTGTCTATTAGGTTTTTGATCTACCTCATTTTGAGCTTGATCTCCCATTTGATTTATAGGTATTCCATCTGACTCTGATCCTGTAATGCGTTTCTTTTATTGACCTCCATATATTTTACTTGTAAGTTGGCTACTGGCATGGGTGGTGGGGTGGGTAGACAAGATATTAATTTGGAACTCTTAATGATAGGCAGATGAATAAAAGTCACTTTAAAAATTCGCTCTAACAGGAGTTTGGAAATCAGAAAAGATTCAGAAAGTAGGTTGAGCAATTTGTTTTCATGGGGTGGGGGCTGCTTTTAAAAATGACATACCAGTACTTGCTCTTAAATTTTATAATTTGCATAGCTGCAACTGTATAACATACTGGTACCATAACATATTTTAATGAGTTTTATCTGTAAATTGCCTGTGATGATGTAATCCTTTCTTCTGATTTATTAATGCTGAATGCATTCAACCCTCTAAGAAGCACTGAACAGGTTTAAAATCTGATTCCGAAACATCCAACAACTGAACAAGTGATGTGTTTGTGTAACTTGATTGTCTATTAGTTTTCGGATCTACCTCATTTTGAGCTTGGATCTCCCTAATTATTTTAGGTAGTCCATCTGACTTTGATCTTGTAATATGTTTTTTTTTATTGACCTCCGTGTATTTTACCGCAGTAAGTTGGCTACTGGTCTTCAGGATGGGGTGGGTAGATGAGATATTATTTAGTCCTTAGTCAGATTAATAAAACGCACTTAAAGACTAATATTTGCTGTAACAGGAGTTTGTGAAATCGGAAAGGTTTCGGAAAAGTTGGTTCAGCAATTAAGTTTTCTTGTGGGGGGGGGGGGGGGGGGGGGAAGGGGTTGCAGAGACTGCCTTTCAAAATGAGATACCAGTACTTACTGTGATGATGTAATTCTTTCTTCTGATGTGTTAATGCTGAATACATTCAACCCTCTAAGAAGCACTGAACAGGTTTAAAATCCCCGATTCAGAAACACAATAAGTAATGTGTTGTGTAACTTGATTGTCTGTTAGGTTTCAGATCTACCTCATTTTGAGCTTGTAACAATTTTTTTTTTTTATTTACCTCCATGTATTTTACTGTAGTAAGTAGGCTACTGGCCTGGATGGTGGGGTGGGTAGATAAGATGTTATGTTGGAACTATTTTGTAATAGTCAGATTAATAAAGGGTCATTTTAAAACTAATATTTCTGCAACAGGAGTTTGGAAATCGGGAAAAGTAGGTTAAGCAATTAGTTTTTGTGGGGGGGGGGGGGGGGGGGGGGGGGGGGGCAACCGCCTCTCAAATTGACATACCGCTATTTTATAATACTTGTCAATTTTCTAATTTGCATAGCTGCAACTTCATAACATAACATATTTATAACGTGTTTTATCTGACGGTTGCCTGTGATGATGTAATTCTTTCTTCTGATTTATTAATGACGAATACGTTCAACCCTCTAAGAAGCACTGAACAGGCTTAAAATCACCTATTTTAGGTATTCCAACTGACTGAGCTGACTTTGATAATATATTGTGTTTCTTTGGTTGACCTCAGTGTATGTTATTTTAGGTATTCCACCAGACCAGCAGCGATTGATCTTCGCTGGTAAGCAGCTCGAGGATGGTCGTACTCTGTCCGACTACAACATCCAAAAGGAATCGACATTGCACTTGGTGTTGAGACTCAGGGGTGGTGCCAAAAAAAGGAAGAAGAAGAACTACACGACGCCCAAGAAGAACAAACATAAGAAGAAGAAGGTTAAGCTTGCTGTTCTCAAATACTACAAGGTATAGTGAGAGCTTTCCGATGAATGGCAACAAGCCATATTTCCGACTAAATCCTGAAATATTACCCATAATGCTGCTGTGCTTAAGGAGTCGATTATTTAGGGTAAGGCCAAAACAAAAAACGTCTCTGATTCCGATAACATTGGGATAATTATCCAGACAGGCAGGCAGGGATTTTTTTAATCTTTCAGCTGTGAGCGATATAACGGTGTAAGTCACGGTCCCATGGAATATGGTAGATCAATGTGTATTGAATATGAGCCAAGCATTTGATAAAAACATGCTGTCTCTTCAATTCATTCACTCTGCAGTAAGATCTCTACCAACGCTGAGCTTAATAACTGACTTATTTTTGCTTTTGAGATTGGGAAAAACAATAACTATTCACATTGACACTCTAACAGGTAATAAACTATAGACTACATGTAGCTTTTTGGAGAAAATTGGAAAACAAAATTGAGGCAGGCAAGAAAATCTCAGCCAGGCAGGGTATCGGAAACAAAGAGGTTTTTTGTTTACTGTAGTAAAACTTAATTTAACCATTTCATGACTGGAGAGTTGAAATTTTTACAAAAACTCTGGGCCCATGCATTCTCTGATATATGCGAGTCACCCAGTGCTCCCGCATATATAAGAGAATGCATTGGCCTAACTATTAACCTTGACCTTACAAGCCAGTGCATTCTCTTATATATGCGAGGCTCCCCATGGGAGACTCGCATATAAGAGAATGCACTGACACAGGATATTTAATGCTGCACCAGCACAGGTCATGAAAGTGTTGAAGATCTCAATTTTTATCTATCGGCTGGTAGTTTGATTTAACTTCTACACCAACTGAAATGTCTGCGTTTGTGTAAGGAGCCACAGATTTCTTTCATTATGATGTCAACAAATAGTTCAATATGTCATACTATTTGTCCCCCGACTTTTTCAAAGTTCTGGAGACTATAGAAATGATCTCCTACAGTTCGTATTCTATTTACCTAAAGCTTCAGGACATTGTTACTGATACATTGAAGATGTGCAACATGTTTAGTGAAGATGCACTTTGTATTATATTGGTGTAAATCAACTCCTCCCTGCCACCTTTGTCTGGGGAACATTTTGGTCAGCAAAGTTTTATTCTAATTTTAACTGATATTTCCCCATCTAGCATTAGTTACGATGATGACTACTTAGGACACCTAATGAGTCTCCGTGATTTCTCACTTGGCTGAGTACTAACTAGATATTCTAGTCGCCCTTTGTGTTCTTTTCTAACTCTTGACCATGCTTCACATGTCCAGACATTCTACTTTACAAATGTTTTTTCACTTTCTTGTATCTGAATGAATACTTTGCAGTTGAAATGTTCAGTTATTAGCTCTTTGATAACCGGATACTAGTAATCACTTTGTTCCCATTTGTAGGGATAGTTCAGCTTATAAGCTCAGAAATCCACCTTAGGATCTTTGCCATACCCCCAGTAACAAAGTTAATTACTAATCATCTTGTCCGTCCATTTGTTGACGCAACTTTGTCAGAGCTTGTATTCTACATTTTTCAGCCAATTTAACAAAACTTGGCACAGTTAGGAAGTACTCTGGGAACCTGTGCACGATTATGAGGTCCATCCTGACTTATTTTTTAGTGGACTTATCCCAATTTTTCGACTTGGAAATTTAGAACATGTATCCTTTGCCCCATTGGGACAGTCTCCCCTCTTGTTTTAATTTGCCTTCCTCTCATTTCGCTACCTTGATTGAACTACTCTTTGTCAGTTACAATGATGCTTTCTTATCTGAACGTAATTTTTTTCCCCATCCAGCATTAGTTACGATGATGACTACTTAGGACACCTATGAGTCACAATGATTCCTCACTACCCTGAGTAACTAGCTGGATATTTTATTTTTAGTCGAGTTTTTCAAAAACTCAACTTATGGTTTGACAGGGGGACGGTTGGCGGGCAGGCCGACCTATTTTGGTATGCGAATTGCTCCCAATGACTATTTACTGCATGTAGAAAATAGGTCACATCCAAACTTTTTGACAAGAGTTTCCATCTTAGATGGTTTTTAGTCAAGTTTTTCACCGTTGGCGCGATAACTCGCGCAAATATTAACCAATTTCAACAATATTTGGTATATGAGTCTCTTTCAACAATATCTTATACGAGTTCGAAAACTCGGTTTTTCCGAAAAATTTTCCCGGAGTTATGGGTCTTAGTTTATCTATTTTTAGCAATTTTATCACCGTTAGTGCGATAACTCGATGCAATATTAACCAATTTCAACAATATTAGCATTTGTCCGACTTTTTTTCCCGGAGTTGTGCACCTTATTGGCAGAAGTTTGGTTCGACTGCCAAAAAACTTGACAAAAGCATCTTAGATGCGTACCCCTTGTTTTATTTTTTATATATATAAATACTCGCTTCTATGTTGACTTTGGCCTAAAACAAAAAAAATAGTGATGTTTCCAGTTACTTTTATTTCAGGTATTAATAAACATCCATATATGGAAAACATTCACTCTGAGTATATGCCCCTGGCACCATAAACGATGATACAACAGGACAATGAGCACATTACTGTGGGAATTGGGAATGGTAATGATCCAACAGGACACAATGGGCATATTATTGTGGGAATTGGCTGAGATATGAAGCCTTGGTGGTAATGTTTATAAAATGAGAACATGACATCAACCTCCAAAAAAACTGGCCCTTTAATATATATACACAACAACGCCCCATCTGAAAACACCGACTTCCAGTGTAAATAATGCAGATCTGTGACTGCTTTAATAGCATGGTTTTACTATTCTGTCTTCTGTAGATTTGTGCTTTCTCAATATAAGCTTGATTGTTTTCCCATCTAGCATTAGTTACGATGATGACTACTTAGGACACCTATGAGTCACAATGATTCCTCACTACCCTGAGTAACTAGCTAGATTTTCTAGTCACCTTTTTTGTTCTCTTTTAACTCAACAATGGCTAGACATTCTACTTTACAAAAGTTCCTAACGTTCTGAACGAAGACTTGGCAGTTGAATTGTTCTGTTTAGCTCTTTGATAACCGGATACTAGTTGTTACTTGGTCCCCATTCGTAAGGAAAATTCAACAATCCCTCTTAGGATCTTTGTTATACCCCCTGTAACAAAGTTATTTAGGAATCGGCTTGGCGTATCCATCTATCCCTGGACTGGAGGGAATAGTTGGGCGCTTCTCACCAGGGATGGTCAAAAAGATCAAGTGATCTTCTCCTTCACCCCAGTCCATCCCTGGATGCAACTTTGTCTCCAAGCTTTTATTCCTACATTTATTTTTTTACTTGATCTGTTATTTAGTACCCTGAACATCACCTATCTATCGTTAGTTACGATGATGACTACTTAGGACACCTATGAGTCACAATGATTCCTCACTACCCTGAGTAACTAGCTGGATATCTTTTTTATTTTGTGTCTACTGCATTCTATGTTCACTTTATATGTTCCCCACTTTACATGTATGGACATTCTACTGTGTCGCCCTCAGACTGGTCCCCCTTTATTGCTGTGTATATTTCCATACAATTGTGATGTATACTCTTCAGGGTTGTCTACCCCCCCCCCCCCCCCCCCCCCCCCCCCATTCCAAAAGATGGGGGTATACTTGATTACATGCGTCATTCCGTCTGTCCATCTGTCCACTCATATTTTTCTCAACCATGGGTTATCAGGTCTCAATAAAATTTGGTATGCAAGTTTGGCATCATGAGGACTTTCAAATGTGGTTTATTGACGTTGTACACATTTTCCGTTCGGGGGTATCCCAGTAGCCGTGGTGCAACCCCTTGTTCTACCTGTTTTGGGAAATGGTCCAGGCCGCTTATAATATAGGAACAGACATTTTCATGAAAATATGCAAGGACTTTAAAATCGTTATAAAATGAATGGGATTTTCCTATTATTATTTTTTAAGAATTTCTGCGAATTGGGAATTTCGGGTCAGAAATTGGAAATAAACCAGACTATTTCCAAATGAGAATGGCGCTCATTTGCGGCCCCTGTTGTCTTAAAAAAAAGAGTTTAATTGCTAGTTACGATGATGACTACTTAGGACACCTATGAGTCACAATGATTCCTCACTACCCTGAGTAACTAGCTAGATAATCTTAATATACCCCCACTTGTTGAAGAAAAATTTTCTGTTCTAGAGTCATTCTTTGTTTACTTGGAGATTTTACATCTGTGGGCATCCAGAATTCTGTACCTGCAATCCAATTAGCATTGCAGGTATTATGTCTGTCCACAGATATCTCGGACATTATTTGTCGGATATCAATGAAATACGGTACATGGGGATTCGCTATTGGGAGTGTCTAATGACTTTAATTGCATTCCATTCTTCTACTAGAGCTGTCCCATCTTTGGCTATCTGAACATTGCATTCCCTCCCCCCCCCCCCCCCCCCCATTTTCAAGTGCTACAATTAAGAATTAATGTAATTTGGGATGGATCTTTCAGTTCTCGAAATTTGCCACAACAATAAGCAATGCCGTGGGAAATGCTGTGGCAACATGTGGAATCTTAACATGTCACAGCATTAAATTTGATGGGGGACATTTTTCCGATTTATCGAGGGCTTGTTGTTTACCATCACAAAGCCTTTTAATGAAGTGTTGGTGATGTTCGTATTTTCACTTTCAGAGTTCATTTCCTTTGATTATTTTATAGTTTGGTTTCATCCTGCCCATGTTTCAATTTGCCACAAGAGGGCGAGGGGTTGGTGGTGAATACGGCAGTGCCACCTCTTTTCAGATTGTGATCTAGACTGTCTTCTGTACTCTGGTATTTACCTGTCTGACATTCTACACAATGCTTGTTCATATATTGCTTACCCCTGTTCATATTGGGAAGAAAAAAACCAAGCATAATTTGCAGAAAGACTCAAAACTGCAGGGAAATCCATGGAAAGCGATATTAGATTTTTTTTCCGACTATCGAACACATATCTGTAAACAGTCTGTGTTCACTCGGGTTGTAATGTGATCTAATTTAAATAAACAAATCTAGTATTAGTTACGATGATGACGACTTACGACACCTATGAGTCACAATGATTCCTCACACTAGCTGAGTAACTAACTAGATAATCTGTATATACCACCCACTTAGGGTTTGAGAATTTGTCTGTGCCTGAAATTATTCGCCAGCTAAAAGCTTAGTGCCACTGGGTCAGAGTTGTAGGGGTTTGATTGTCACAAAATGATCAGAGCAAGAAGTTAGTTGCTACCATAATTATTTTCTTGGGAGTTTTGAGTCGACAAAAGCAGAAGATGGCGTTCTTGAAACAACTTATCTGTATTTTCAGACAGTGGACCAGATTATGATAATGATTGTGTGTTAGGTTTTATTGGTATCTGTAAACAGTCTGTGTTCACTCAGATTGTAATGTGTTCTAATTTAAAGACATTATGTACTCGTTCGGGTGCGTGAAACTGATAAGTTAGTATTCAGGTGCTATGCCAAATGGATGAATGTAGCATTATACTAACATTTCGAAAATCTCAAGCAAATCGACAGTACCGCTCCATAGAAAACATCGTCTGAACTATGCTCAATTGTAAATATTTACTACTCGATTCGGGACGCATCTATCAGATATGAACTAACGAAAATGATTTAGTCATCAACATTTCTATTTGATCACCCTACCGGGGTGTTTCACATCACTTTAAATAAACAAATCTAGTATTAGTTACGATGATGATGACTTACGACACCTATGAGTCACAATGATTCCTCACTCTAGCTGAGTAACTAACTAGATAATCTGTATATACCACCCACTTTGGGTTTGAGAATTTGTCTGCCTGAAATTATTCACCAGCTCAAAATCATCAGACCATAATTATTTTCTTGGGAGTTTTGAGTCAACAAAAGCAGAAGATGGCTTTCTTGAAACAACTTATCTGTATTTTCAGACAGTGGACCAGATAATGATTATGTGTTAGGGTTTATTGGTGTGCTGTTGTATATTTGTTACGGTTATGTGTGAATTTATGTACTGTTTATGTTTTGGGGTTATGTGTGTAATTTGTTTTATATAGTTGCATGGTACAGCCCTCTAAATTAGGAAAAATGTCTCGCGGCAAATTTAATATTGGGGCATGGTAAGATTCTAAATGTTGGCGGCATTTCCCCACAGCATTGCTTGTTGTTGCCACGGGGTTTCCCATGCCATAATGCCATTGCTTATTGTCGTGACCAATTTTGATTTTCGAGGACTGATGGTACTGCTAGTGTATGAACTTCTGTACCCAATGTTCTTTATATGAACTGATATTTCCTTATATGGTATTAGTTTCCCCATCTAGCATTAGTTACGATGATGACTACTTAGGACACCTAATGAGTCTCCGTGATTTCTCACTTGGCTGAGTAACTACCTAGATATTTTTGTCCCCTGAAAACAAATTTCTGGCCTTTCGAAATCAGCGGTGTCAGTCTTTGGCATTCCATTCAAAACGTTTGTTGTCTGGATTAATAGAACTTGAATAGTACTCGACAGAATTTTACTTAGAATTTGCTGATGTTTGCCGTCTTCTGTTGACTTCTGGACTCCACTTTACATGTCAAGACATTTTACCATACATATTTCCCAACTGCTTTATAAGGTCCTAATCCTTATATTTGTGGCTGACCGTTCTGAATTAACTTTAAGAGTGAAACATTAGCATCACTTTGATCGGGGGGGGGGGGGGGGGGGGGGGGGGGGGTGGGAATATTCTTTAGGTGAACTTATAATTTCCTTATCTCGTATTAGTTTTCCCCATCTAGCATTAGTTACGATGATGACTATTTAGCCTAATGAGTCCCAATGATTCTTTACTACACTGAGTAACTAACTAGAGGTTCTCGCTTCACATTCTTCTTACTCCATCTCTAAATTATTTGCTCACTTGTGTAACCCTGTTAATTAGCAGCGATTTACCTAGGATAGGATATATTTATTATTTCAATATACACATATTAATGCACGATACATTTGACAAATATTACATTGTATATTCGAGGGGGTGGCATCGTCAGGCTAGACTGTCTTACTGCCGCCCCCTTAAAGATGAAAAGATGTTACGATAGGCGATTACCTATAATTGTTCACCAGCTAAAAGCATAGTGCCACTGTGTCAAGAGTTGTAGGGTTTGATTGTCTCAACATTTGAGTAAGAAGTTAGTTACCACCATAATTATTTTCTTGGAGTTTTGAGTTAACAAACTCAGGTGGCTTGCTTGAAACAACTGCTGTATTTCCAGACTGGACCCGATTATGATGTTTATGCTGATTTCAAATTGTGTTTGCCGTCTTCTGTGTTTACTTCTGGACTGCCCTTGACATATCAAGACATTCTACCATTCATATTTTCCCCAACTGCTTTTATAAGGTTTAAATCATATAGATCTGTGGATGACAGTTGTGAGTTCACATTAAGAGTAAAACATTGGCATCACTTTGATCGGGGAAGAATATTCTTTAGGTGAAATGATATTTCCTTATCTTCTATTAGTTTAGCATTTGTTACGATGATGACTACTTAGGACACCTATGAGTCCCAATGATTCCTCACTACCCTGAGTAACTAGCTAGGTATTCTTTCTTCACTTCTTGCTGTGTCTATAAGTACTCTGCTCACTTGTGCAACCCTGTTAACCCTTTACCCAACAAACCGGCCAAAACCGGCCAAATAAAGCTTCAACAGCCTAAAATATCTTCGGTCTGTCTCAATAGAACCATACAAATATGGATATCATTGGAACCGGCTCCTTGACCACATTGTGATAGTTAGTTATGCCCTGTGCCAATGCATTCTCTTATATATGCGAGTCGACCATAGGTCGCCTCGCATATATAAGAGAATGCATTGGCCTAAAAAAAATCTTTTTTTAACACTTTTTACCATTTTTTTCTTACATTCTTTAACAATTTTATAATTTTTAATGTGTTAAGCCAATGCATTCTCTTATATATGCGAGGCGACCTATGGTCGACTCGCATATATAAGAGAATGCATTGGCACAGGGCCGTTCTGTTGGGTAAAGGGTTAATTAGCCTGGCCATGGGGGGTCTGGGGTGTTGGTGTTTGATTGTCTCAAAATCATCGGAGTAAGAAGTTATTTAACACCATAATTATTTTCTTGGTGTTTTGACTCTTTGAGTCAACGATGACGGCTTTCTTGAAATAACTTCGCTCTATTTCCTGACAGTGGACCAGGTTATGATTATGCGTTGGGGTTATGCGTGTAACTTCTGTACTGTTTTATGTTTGTTAGGGTTATGCGTGACATTTGTGTACAATTTACGTAATGCTTTATAATAGTTGCAAGGTACTGCTAGTGTATGATATCCTTATCTGGTATTGGTTTCCCCATCTAGCATTAGTTACGATGATGACTACTTAGGACACCTAATGAGTCTCCGTGATTTCTCACTTGGCTGAGTAACTAACTGGATATTATTGCTTCACATTTTTCCTGCTTTGTCAGTTCTGTGCTCACTTGTGCAACCCTGTTAATTTAATAGCACCAATTTGCCTAGGAAATTAATTATTCACGATCTAAAATCCTAGCCATTGGGGTCTGGGTTGTAAGAGTTAGTTAGTCTCAAAATCATCCAAGAAAGAAGTTTGGGTTATGTCTGGTTATGTGTGTAATTTGTGTACAGTTTTATGTGTTTGGGTGAATGTGTTTAATTAACCCCCCCTATACTTGATTGATCTCATCCGTCCATCCATCGGGACATCTACATGTATCCCTCCATTTTTCCATCAATCCGGGCAGATATGTCAAATACCAGTTGTCGGATCGGAATGAAATTTGGTATGGAAATTCACTACTATGAGGTAGGGGTGCCACAATTAATCGTATAATCGATGAACCGTTGATAAAGCCGATAATCGATTACCATTTCCATCGTCGATTAATCTGTTATTTATATCGGATGTCAGAAGATGCCGGGTATTATTGAATACCATGTTTATTTTACACAGTTCTATGTACAACCGAGGTGTTAACATCCTTTGATCGCGTACCAATGAGATTCCAATAACATGAGTACTATTGATATATGTTGGAAACAGTCTGCAGTTCATTTGATGATGCGACATGGTTTCTCGTCGGATCGTTTTATATTCTACAAATTGGCCGCACTGCAGATTTGAACACATTGCGACATCGTTGTATATTTTAGTATACTTGAAAGGTGGCAATATGTTTTGAAATGTGCCGACTGTCACCGTGTTCAATGAACTGAATGCACTCGCCCTTGAATCTAATTGGACCAATGGGATGTTGATTGACATTCTCTCTAAAATCAGGGAACAATATACCGGTATAAACCGTATATATATGGTATTTTAATCAGTGATGTTCTCCCCAATTGCATTGGAAGTGTACTGTGTTTGTATAAGTACAAATGTATACTTAGAAGTTACTAGTAAAGGCTATCGCATATCGTGTGGTGATTGCTGATTGAAACAGACTGTTATCAAATACTTAAATTGCTCAGAGTCATGCAATTTGCAGGTGGGGCACACGTTTGTGATTGTTAACCACGTTCTGGAAGTTTGATGAAACTTATAGTTTCCATAACATTTGATTCCTTTATTTAGCAACAACCGGCGGTCCATTGTTCATTCCTACTTTTGTATTGTTTGTTTATGTGGCTATTCCTAAAACTTAAATTAATTGCTACGTTCGTTCTATTGAACTCACAAATTATAACTATAACATCGCTGAGAACTGGTCTGGTATTCAATACATTGTGCTCATTGGTCATTAACAGTGGTTTATGATG
>CP136066.1:40170399-40188045 GCA_032622095.1 Siphonodentalium dalli | reverse complement strand
TTCAGTTTCTATATCCCCTAATTTGCAGAAGATAAAATCCATAATCGAGGTGACTAATGGGTGAACGTCACCAACTTCAACTGGGAAACTTTAATCTGATCCTAAGTCTCCCATAACAGTTGAGGCCTAAGCTAAATGAGGTTCCCAGAGGGTGAATTTTAGTGATGTTAGCCCGCCATGTGGGAAAGTGTCACGAAATTCACCCTCTGGGGACCTCATTCTGCAAATGACAGACACTATTTCAAAACTTGGACAGCACTGTGAGTAACAGGTAAGATAATGTCTGAAAATGATGACTGTGCTTGAAGGGAACATTGCTGATTGTCTCCCTCGGAAACAATATCTCCCGAGTCGTTAGCCGAGGGAGATATTGGTTTCACGGGAAGACCACATATCTGCATTGTTCCCCTCAAACACAGTCATATTTTTTATTTTATTTTACCGAATAGACATACTAGTACACATGTACATGTCCCTTGAGTTGTGAGGGCAATAATAAGCTGATCACTCGATAATTCAGAGGTAGATTATTGGACTAACTGACTGCTGCATGATATAATCTCCACCAAAAAAAGTGCTGAAGGGTACACAGGGTTTGAAAATGTGCTGAAGGGTATACAGGGTTTTGGGATCGGCATTAACACCGTTACTTAAACTGTGTTTCTGAAATATGGCGCCCATCATAAGTTTGTTTTCAGTTCATTTTAATGTTCTTTGGAACATAAACAATTATTCTCTAACAGAAATCGTGGCAGATACGAAAACTAAACGTCAATTAGTACAACATTTCAAAACCTGTGTACCCTTCAGCACATTTTAACGAATAGACATACACATGTACATGTCCCTCGACTCCCTTGAGTTGTGATGGTGTTGTGAGGTGTTTTAGACTAAAATAATATATTTTATTTGGCCTTACAGAAGCGGATACCAAGAATGATGAGCGATCAACAGAGCGGAAACTTGGTGAGAAGCTGGTTCTTATCGTGAAGATTAAGCTAGGTGGTGAAGACTTCTGGGTTTTACCCCAAATTCCATGGGAGGAAGGCGAAACCATGAGACAGGTACACACCCGCCTTGAAATTATTATCATATAGTGAAAATTTAGCAGAAATAAGAAAATACGCGCATATTGGCAGGTAGGACTCCAACCAATACCTGAACACATGGCAAACTTCATGAGTTAACGTAATGGAGTAATAGAGTTATCATTCTTGCAAAAAAAAATTCATTCCATCACCACAGTACTGTGAATACGATCTGGTGGTCATAATCAATGATGCAGACTGATTATCGAATCAATTCATTTCCACAAATTGTATGAAACAATACGATTACATTACTTAGAAACTTATATTTTTGTCTCTGAAAATTCCTGATCAGGATTGATGAGTTCGACCAGTACGAGAAATCCATTGTATGTAAATTTGTAAAAAATTGCTGGATAAATGTGCGTAGCCTCCATTGTCTGAAAACTTCCTTCAGTATGCTGCAATAACCAATTAGTTAGGACTTAAAATAAGTAGTGATTCGCTTCGATGTAAAATGCTTGACCTGATTCGATTAGAGATTTGATTTGAGCTTCAAATGCCGATTTGTCAGAGTCTAGGATATATAATAAAGCGCCATGCAGATGATGTTGTGAGCATCATTGAACATTCTCCTGGATTTACGTCATCCTACATGGGGAGTTTCTTGTTTGATTTGCGTTTTGATTAAATAGTGACTGGGCAGCAAGATGCTGCTTTGTTTCAACATGAAATAGATTTTAATGCCTTATAAATAAAATATGTTTATATAATTTAGTTAATATATTTAGTAAAATAATTGGACAGAACACATATTCGACCTTGGCCTGTATGTTTGGCTGATAAACACTCACACCAAATTTGGTTATGATCAGACTGATTACATAATATGACCACAGGCGTATAATAATTTCTCTAGTTCCATATCCACTTGCCCTCATTTTTTAGGCTTATTTAAAAAAAAAATACTTTTCCTCAAATATTCCGGCAGGTTGGTGTTGCTGCACAGCAAACAATTAAAAAGCGCGTGGATTATGCATGAATGGCAAATTCTCCGTCTTCTGTAAAATTTGCTAAATTCAGTGACATTTTAAGATGTTACCCTTGATGATATTTGTTTATTTGAATGACATTGACTTTATTCATTACTCATTCTTATATTTTCATAATATTACCTCAATGCAAACTATGAAATCACTCGATCATTCGCTTGCGAACCACACGATTCGCAAGCGACATTACCACCAACTTACAATTGGTATCAAACGTGGTGGCTGCATCGCAATTTGTTCACCTTCTACAAGCAGTCATCAGGCGCTATGTGTTTTATAATTTGATAGATTCGCATGTATCATACACTTCACATGCATGTGGAATGGGTGTTAGATATAGGTTCTGTTGCTAACTACATAATACATTTCTATTTCAGTCAGCGGAAAGGGGTTTACAATCGATATGTGGTGGTAAATTAAAATCGCACTTCATGGGAAATGCTCCATGCGGTGTGTACAAGTACAAGTTCTCCTCACAGCTGCGACAGAAACTCGGATCTGCTCCAGGTGCAAAGGTCAGTATTCTTGAGTCGATACAGGTCAGGAAATACTGGAGCACTCCATGAATTACTGGAGGAAGGGGGAGCAAACTTAATAAAATCCCTTGGGCTTGTTGTTTATTTCCGTTTCCAATTCACCTATCTATACTATATTGTCAAAACGTTTGTTATTAACTCTTTGAGTGCCAGGGGCCGATCTCATCGGCCCTAATTTACGGTCTGTAAAATCGGCCCTAAAATTTTTTTTTTAAAGATTTTTTTGGGTTGAATTTTTTCTGGGTATGCTTAAAGGGGTACTGTACCCCAATTTCAATAAATTCCTGGTGACAATAGCTATCTAATATCAATATTATATTTTAAAATAACTAATTTGAGTCGATGATGTCTACTGAAAACCTTCCGGTTAACAGGCTATCATAAAAGTAAAATTGAATTATTTAATATAAATCAATTTATGGCTGGAGTCATAAAATGGAGAATTATGCCATTACGAGTTACCGTTCTTGAAATCTCATATGTTGGGTGACTTTTATCGACGGCCGTTCGCGAACATTATTGAGTTGCAAACAAAACATGTTACCTGCAAAAGAAAGGCCCGCTATAACCGATTCGGAAAAAAACGAGAAATTCAAAGCGTCAAGTATTTTTATAGGGAGTGAGATTGTTCGATGAAAGAGATTGAAGCTGCGAACAACAAACTTCCGGTTCTTCATGCGACCTGCGTTTTCTCCGGTGAAGGTCAAAAACATGGCGCGTAGTTTGAAATCGTAATATTTTTGTTTCCAAGATCAATATTTTCTTCGCTAAATTAGGTTTATACGAAACTTGTATAACACGAACACAATCTAACTTGAAAGTTATTTCAGTGGGAGTAAATAAAAAAATCGTCTATCTCTGTGTACAGTACCCCTTTAAGCATGCTATAGCGAATTTAAAAACAAACTGGATAAAACCTTAGGGGCATGTTATAACTCGTTTTATCACCAAGTATTCATAGTAATAATTTTGATGGCCAAGAAAAACGTAAGATTCCCTGGCACTAAACCTACAAAATAAGTATGTTAAAGAATATATTAAAGAAAACATTATTAAAATTGTAAAAATTAATAACAAATGATGAAAAATTGTTAGGCCAATGCATTCTCTATTTATGCGAGGCGACATATGGTCGACTCACATATATAAGAGAATGCATTGGCACAGGGTGTATGGGTTGATACATAAATCTGACTTGGCACTCAAAGGGTTAAATGTTCACACATGTTACATGTATTGGGATTGGAATAAAATATTTTTACATCAATTGCTGGAGGAATTTGAAGTCTGAAGAATTTTTTTCAAATATTCAGTCAATGCATAATTTCCTAGAATTAGAGGACAAAACCATCTAATGCCAGATTATAATGTGATATAACAAACTTCATTAATACTTGAACCCTGTGAAGCTTTGAGATTCTATTTGAATTGGCAGCTATTTGATTCTGTATGGAAAATTTAGCTGGAATGAGCTACATGTATGTAAAAATCATGTCCTTCCAAGATCATTCTAGACACATCAACCTTTGAACTTTGTTGTGACGAGGAAGTGGGAAGCTATTCTTGACTTTGATATTGCTAGTTTATATGACCATTATCTCCCATCAGAGATGATGCATTTAACCCTTTACCCAACAGAACGGCCCTGTGTCAATGCATTCTCTTATATATGCGAGTCGACCACAGGTATAAGAGAATGCATTGGCTTAACACATATTAACGAGAGGCCGATCACGATCGGCAGATGTTTAACCCATACCGATTAGCTATAACTGATAATTGGTCAAAGATATGATCACAGTGATACACATATCAGTACCTAACTTAAAATCAAAAGCTCAAATTATTTGTCTTAAGAAGAGGTTAAGGTAATTGGGGTGGGGAGGAGTCGTTTTAAATCTCATAACTCTGTCCCTATTCAACCAATGACCTCTCATTGTGAGATCCAATTGTTTAGCCATTAATCAATTTGACAGATAGGACAAACAATTATCCAGCCAGCAGGTTCATCTTTACCTTCATACAACCACCCCCTAGAGCTATGTAACATATGTCACCACTCAATTAATAACAGATTTCACTTGGAATGACATCTATTAAAGGTATTCGCATGTGCTCTGGATATTGGATGTTCACATGGCAATTTATTGATATCATTATATTACATGCAACTATTTTTTTTTTTTTAACTCAATAATTTTTTTTATTATTATAAAAGTTTTTAAATATTTTTTATGTTAAATCGAGCGAGGAAATTCAATCTAAACAAATATGAAAAATCAAAATTTTAAATTTAAAAAAAAGAAAGAAGGGTCATAACTGCTTTAAGATAAATCGGATCGAACTCATATTCACTCGAACTGTATTTTGGGATGAGAAACCTATACACAAAATTTGGTTCCGATCAAATAGAAAATGTTAGAGATATCACATTATGCCTAAAGTGTCTAAGAACTGACAGACAGACAGATAGAGACGGACGGACAGACGAGTGGTCAATCTGGACATTGACACTATGTGTACCATACTATGGTATAGGTACACATAAACAGTTTTATCTCATGCAGAGTACAGGAAAAATACATCAAACTGGTGTGCCCCTTTAATATTTCAATTCACATTTGTAAACAATTGAAATCAATGTCGAAAAAGCTTTTGATTAATATATAGATAAAACAAACTAGACCTACAGTTCTAAGAGTGTTATGAACAATTATTTTGTTCCCATAGACTGATACAGAGCTCTCGTTTTTTAAAGTTTGAAAACCAAAGTTGTCTTCCCATGCAACCAACAAAATTCCAATGGTAATGCTTTTAAACAATGAAACCAGATTATGCCTTTAAGGTGAAATTTAAATAACCATGAATATAAAATATAAACATTCCACCTATGATATGGCCAGAGATACTTATAGAGTATAAAGTATATCTGATATAGCCAACACAACTCCTAGCAGTTAATTAACTCAATACCAGTACAAGAGAGAGAGAACTTCATGGCATTGTAACTGGATAGTATCTCTTGTCTCCATAGCATTGTGAAACTGATTTATTAGATATTATCTAGACAGTGCCACCTGTGTATCTTTGATATATTTTAGCGATGAATAAAATAATCAAAGGGCCATAACTCCAGTAAATAGTACCGGATCAAACCCATATTCGAACTCGATCTGTATTTTGAGTTGAGAAACTCACATACAAAATTTGGTTCCTATCAGTTGAAAACTTGTTGAATTATCGAAGCATTCATGAATTCTATGTCAAAGGGCCATAACTCCATTAAAAAATATCGAATCAAACCCATATTCGAACTCGATATGTATTTTGAGTTGAGCAACTCACATACCAAATTTGGTTATGGTCAGATAATTTCTTTTTGAGTTATGGCAGCATGCATAAATTCTAAGTTGAAACATAGCAGCTCTATTACAATTACCAACAGGACATTCATTGCCATTTTATATTGGTCTATATATTTATAAAATAGAAACTCATAAAAATTATGCAATCTTCATCATAAAATTTTTTTTGGAACATGAACATATTTGGGCATACCTCCCGCAAAAATCTCACGGATTGACATTTTCAAAACTTAACAGGTCTGGTATAGACCTTGATATTAAATATGATTGATAATGGTTGGATATAAAATATTTTAAACACAGAATTATCAGATAACTAAAGGAGAGATATGAGAAGGGTCAAATTGAAAATATTAGAGTCATAACATTGGATTGCGTACAGTATACATGTACCTATGGTTAATTTTATTCTAAGCTGATCATTGGAAAGATACAATGTCTGTAACAGCAGAAATATTCAAGAATACCAGAACCATTATTATTATCCTGCAGCCCAAATGCAATAGAGGGAATTTCAAACCAAGATATTTCCTCAAATGATGAATATTATAGAAATTCTTAGTGAACCTGGCCCAAGGCGAAAGAGATAATTTAAAATCTGCCTATCAGATATCATGTGTCTATGGAATACATGCAAGTGAAAAGTGGATCACAATCAACCTGGACATAGAATAGGAGAATGAACATATAATGTGTGGAGAGGGTTAATCATTTCCAATGACATCATATGATGGAACTAATGTGTGGATTAATTTTTTTCTCAAGATAAGACAACAGTGTCTCTGTAAACAACAATTCTCTAAACAGCCATGCTCCAGAACATCCTTCAGATGGACAATGGACTATTTGTATTAATGCCATGAACATGTTTCAACAGGTTGGGTTAAATTACTATTGCACACAAACTGGAGTAAATTATCATCAATCACTGTCAGCCTCTGGGAGCAGCAGTGGTTTGGCAAAGAGTATCCAGTGTCATTTTCTGATTCCAATAATGCAGAAGATTACTGTGTAAAGTTGTTTGTCTTAAATTCTCACAGGGCATATACAATAGGTAGTAAATTACTTGAATTATAAAGGGCCATAACTCTGTTAAAAATATACCGGATCAAACTCAAATTCGAACCTGATCTGTATTTCGGGGTGAGGACCACATGTACCAATTTTGGTGTAGATCAGATGAAAAATGTTTTGAGTCATAGCAGCTTGCATGAGTACTAAGTAAACATAAGAGTGAAAAGGGTTAACAAAACGATACCAAAATCGATACAGATAAAGAACGTGCTAACAAAGACCTAGGTAAGAAATATGAGGCAGATCATAAGCAAATTGTTTGACTTAGATGCATCAGATAGAATTTGTGAGTGGGGTTAATTATTTTCTAAATCGATCAACTGATCGATACCAAAAACTATACAGGTGAGGGGGTGTGTCATCATAAACCTACATTTTAAATATGAACACAATCGGACAAAAAACACTTGGGTTATTGCATCGGATAGCACATGCCCATGTGTGGATGCAAAGTGTTAATAATTTCTAAACCGATCAACCGATCGATACCAAAAACTATACAGGTGAGGGGTGTGTCATTGTAAACATGCACATAAAATTTGAACATGATCCGATAAAAGATACTCCAGTAATCGAATCGGATAGCAAATGTCTACGGACAGACGGACGGCTCGACAGGACGGACGGACGGACGGACGAACGACGGATGGTTGATCCGGACGTCAGCATTATGTGTACCATACATGGTATGGGTACACATAAAAATGATAAAATTGTCAAAGAATGTAGAAAAATATTATAAAAATTGTTAAATAATGTAAGAAAAAGTTATAAAATTGTTAAAGAATGTAAGAAAAAATGGTAAAAAGTGTTAAAAAAGAATTTTTTTAGGCCAATGCATTCTCTTATATATGCGAGGCGACCTATGGTCGACTCGCATATATAAGAGAATGCATTGGCACAGGGCATAACTGTAGCCATCACAATGTGGTCAATGAATCGATTCCAATGATACCCATATTTGTATGGTGATATTGAGACAGACCGAAGATATTTTTGGCTGTTGAAGCTTTATTTGGGCGTTTTTGGCTGTTTTGTTGGGTAAAGGGTCAAGTCACTGGCCGGAGCTAAATTTATAAATGGAAACAAAATTTTCCAGAATTGAAATGAAGTATCTTAAGTACATCCTGCTTGTACAATCAAATAGTTAAGTCTTGAAATAGTGTGTCCTTCGCTTGCACAATGAAGTCCCCAAAGGGTGAATTAAGTGACACCAGCATCACCAAATTCACCCTCTGGGAACCTCATTCTGCTGAGGACTCAATGCTATGGGAGACCTTGGATCAGATTGAAGTTCCCCAGTTGAAGTTGGTGATGTTGAACCATTAGTCACCTCGATCATGCATTTTATCTTCTGCAAATTCAGGGGGAAAAAAACTGAACAGAAGGGAAAAAGTAGCTAAAAACAATGTTAATTTGAGACTATAGTTATTCCCATAAGATGAGGCCTAAGCATCACTAAATTCACCCTCATTCTGCAAATGACAGAAACACTATTTTAAGGCTTGCAAATAGCACTTTGTTTTTCGTAATTAAACTTTTGTTAACCCTTTACCCAACAGAACGGCCCTGTGCCAATGCATTCTCTTATATATGCGAGTCGACCATAGGTCGCCTCGCATATATAAGAGAATGCATTGGCTTAACACATTAAAAATTATAAAAGTGTTAAAAAAAAAGATTTTGTTTAGGCCAATGCATTCTCTTATATATGCGAGGCGACCTATGGTCGACTTGCATTTATAAGAGAATGCATTGGCACAGGGCATAACTGTAACTATCACAATGTGGTCAAGGAGCCGGTTCCAATGATATCCATATTTGTATGGTTCTATTGAGACAGACCGAAGATATTTTAGGCTGTTGAAGCTTTATTTGGCCGGTTTTGGCCAGTTTGTTGGGTAAAGGGTTAACCAGGGACCATCCAAGTTAATTCAAATTGGGAGAAGTCACTGCTCCCTATTACGGTAGATTATTAGGGAGAAATAGACTGTTATCAGGGAAAAGTCACTTCTCCCCATTAGATTATCAGGGAGAAGTCACTGCTCCCTATTATATTATTAGGGAGTAATGGACTGTTATCAGGGAGAAGTCACTGCTCGCCATTATATTATTAGGGAGTAATGGACATTATATTATTAGGGAGTAATGGATTGTCATCAGGGAGAAGTCACTGCTCCCCATTAGATTATTTAGGGAGAAATAGACTGTTATCAGGGAGAAGTCACTGCTCCCCATTAGATTATTTAGGGAGAAATAGACTTATCAGGGAGAAGTCACTGCTCCCTATTAAATTATTAGGGAGACTCATCAAAGGCTAAAGTTCAAGTTACTCTCTAAAATTACCTTTGTGTGATCTAACTAGTTTTTTTTGCAATACAAGAGCCCATTTCTTAAACCATTAAAATGAGTAAATACACCATTTATAATCATCAAATATGCATACAGGAATATGAGCGAGAAGTGACTTCTTCCTTGGATAATAATAGGGCTTTTGGCTGGTCCCTGTTGTTACCTAATCATGATTGAGAACACGTTGTATGGTATTTCATGAGGACGACTAGTAAACATGAGAATGGAGACTGTGCCCGGCACAATTCAAAACTTCTGAATCATCGAATTGAATCCATGTTTCGTGAAGTTATCAAATCGAATACTCAAATCTTAGAAGAGCCCGATCACAATTCTTTCAAAATACCATTTCCATTCAAGTAAATCCATTCTGTACATTGAGCTACTGTCATTCACTTTCGTTGCTTCTTTTTTCCAGTTGTTTTTCTTTAAAGCGACCTACCTGAGCGGAGACGTCAGCAATACAGGATGCGACGATATAAAATGGGTGACAAAAGAGGAACTCAAAGAACATGTAATACCAGAGTATTATAGCTGTGTAGATGATTTCATTTTGAATATATAAATTTGTTTATTATATTATAAAATGTGTTTTGAGGGGGGAGCTGGGTTCAGAAGTACTGGAAAGCTGCATCATGCCAAAAGCTTTGTTCACCAATTAGTACCAGCAAGTAAAAAAAATAAGGAGTTGCACTGATTTGAAACAATGGCAGTCTGGAACCCAGTATAGTTAAAACTAGACCAAGGTTTCATTATTCAACAATCAGTCTAGAGACTCCGGTACTTAAATTTGATTTCAGAGATGAACGGGGAATCTGCACTGTTTACTGTTTTGATTGACGTTACAACAATGCCCACATGTATTAAATAACAATGGCTGTAACCCATAGGCAGAATAGCTAAAATGTCAACAAGTTTTTTCTTTAGTTAGGTTTCTCAATCCCCAAATTGGCAGACGACACAATGCATAATCGAGGTGCATATCACCATCTGGGAACTTAAATCAAGAGTCTTAAGTCTCCCATAGCAGACGAGGCCATGCAGAATGAGGTCCCCAGAGGATGAACTTGGTAATGCTAGCCTGCTGTGTGGGGGATAGCGTCACTAAATTCACCTTCTGCGGGGAACCTTATTCTAAAAATGTCCAGCACCATAGTTTGAGGCCTACCCAGGTTTCTTGAATTTTCTTCATACCATCTTTGCATCAAATCTAACCCAATAATGCTTTGTACAGTTTTTGGTCCACTTTCAAAGGAGGACTGTATCTAAATGAAATCATTTATACAACAGTAAATATGCAATGAATTAATTTGAGTCAAGGATATAAGCTAAAGACCTACGCACATACAAAGAACTGCAGATAATATAATTAAAACCTAAAATAGTACTTGATTGACATTCTGCGAGAAGTTTCCATATACGCAACCACAAATAAAGGATGTGGATTGGACAATATTTAGCACACATTTTGTAAAAATCTATGTCGAGACTCGAGACAACCACCAACAAAAGAATAAAATTAATTTCTGGGACAAATATGCATTTTATCAAACCTGAGTTTAGTGTGCCTGTCATTTGCAGAATGAGGTCCCCTTGGGTGAATTTAGTGACACTATCCTGCATAGCGGGCTAGCATCACCAAATTCACCCTCTGGGGACCTCATTCTGCTTAGGCCTCATCTGCTATGGGAGACACTCGGATTGAAGTTTCCAAATGTTGAATATTGTGATGTACACACATTTGGAACATCGATTATGCAATGTGTCTATCAATTTGAGGAAAAGAGAAACTAAACTTAAATAGAATGTTTTGTGAATAAGTTTCTATAGAAATTTTATGGTGAATTTAGTGATGCTAGCCCACTATGCAGGATAGCGTCACTAAATTCACCTTCTGGGGACTCATTCTGCAAATGACCGGCACACTCAATTCGGGCTTGCATATAACGTAACATTCCAATTCACTCATTCAGCCTCTTGGCAGGTAAATCAAATTTTGTCGATGCAGATTGGTCAGTTGCCCAGGTGAGAACATGTGCAGCTGGTGCAAATCATTTTACGCTAGCTGGAGGCATGCTCACCGATGAAAACATCTTTATCATTACGTGGTTCCGATTGGAAGTACCTTCGTTCCTAGGGAAAGCAATGTAAACAGCGGGGAATTCGAAGTAGACTTATGATGGAATCGCACATTGGCTCGATTCAATTAATGTCAGGAAAATTCAAGTTATTTGGACAAAATATTAATTGAAATAAGTCTTTCGAAGGACGTCTGAAATGTTGAAAGAGCGAAATGCTGTAAATTCATTCCAAGAATGTTTTCCAATTTTTACCCATCAGAACAGGGTGCAAAAGTGATGATATATGGCCTTGACTGCAGTCAAGTGGTGTAATACCTTGGCGAAAATCTCAAGAGGTCTATTCATTCAGTTCCAGTTTTTGCTGCCGTCCCTAAAAATATTTTTATTCCAGTCTGATCGTGCTCAGTCAACGGTAAAAGCTGGCAGATTTTGGTTGACTAAGTGAGGTTCATTTCCATTGGTAATACACTTGGCATATTGGCAAAGTTCTTATTACTTCAGGCTAAATAAATCCCTCTAATAGTGGAAATTTGAGAACTGTCAATCACCCCAGCGATTTGACAGGCATGAATTATCTCGATTTCATTATTTGATAAAATGTTCTGTTTCGTTTACTGCTCAATTGTATTTACTCATGACTTAAGTTCCCAGGACTTCAAGATGCCAGCGACTCAAAGTTGCTGGTTGGTATCTTGGACTTGGTCCAACAATATCAAATGTGGGGAAGTATAGACCTCTCAGATGCTCCTTTTATTTGATGGGATGTTTAGATATCAGGCATTAAAAATGGCCGAGGCAAGCGCAAATGTACACAAACATATTAATATATGAGGAACTGACACAAAACATAACATTTTGACTGTTACGGAAATATGCTAGATTTTTAAAACAAGTCGATACCTCGTTTCGAAATGTCAGATGTTCGTGTAAATACACCAGTCCATACATCTAGGAAAATTCTTCGACTGACAACTTTGGTCAGAATGTTGAAGCTGCAAAAATACTATAATACATGTGTTGGATCCTTTTCGATAGCCCCGGCCATTTTGAATGCGTGATGCTTATCAACTTGAAACCATGTGATTTCCCCCCCACCCCCCCCCCCCCCATGATAATACAGTGTTCACTTTTCTGACAAATTTTCAGAGACATTCACTGAATAAATTCTATAACTTTTCCATACCTATGCTTTGAGGGAAAGCATGTATGAATATGCCTCGTCGCGGCCATATTTGATCCATTCATCCCAATTCCATTTTCTTTAGGGCTACAGATAAAAAGTTCTTTTGAATATTCGTGAATTCCATGTATGAAATGCTACTCCAGAATCTTTACCTGTAGTACACAAACAAACAGAAGGGGGTGGATGGATCCAATATGGCAGTGACCAGGCATATTTATTGATACTTTCCATTAAAATACAGACTAGTGAAATTACTGGGCATATTTTGATTCAAGGTCAACAGAGTCAGACACCATAAAAACATGCACTTAAAACTAATAACTATATTGCCGACGGTAACAAATTTATTTTTGATATATAACTTTTGGAAACCTTGATCATGGTGCAGCTCTTCTCAAAATCTGGAAAACACTTCCAGAAACAATGTTCAAATCCAATATTTCTAACTCAAAATATTTGAAAAAGAAAATTAAAACTTTTTACTAGGCTTAAAACAAGAATATTTCGGTGAAAAGGTAGGTGCCTCAGAAAATTCTGGGTTAAGTCTATCAGGAATTTTATAGCTTGAAATTTCACACAATTGGTTGCTGGTGCTATTTGGATTACACCAGCCCAACTTTTAATTATGACCCTTTGGCAAGTACGCGTTATCGTAGACCACCAAGACATGATCCGGGAGCGACGAACACGCCAACACAGGTTTGCAGGTTATGATTTTCAAGCCTCAGTTTTTGGGAAGTGAAAATCCAAACCCGCCAACTGTGGCAATCATGTCACTGTATTTCTGGGCCAACTATCTGTTCAATGATAATATGCCATCGCGAACACTGACAAGAACCCACTGATACCGGGATATAAAATGACTCGTATCCGCTGTCGATTACATATTTATTTGGGTTCTTCGGGGTTGTTAAATACGTAAGTGAGGCAGCATTTGCCGCAGTATTGTCTGTCCATGTGTGAAGCCATGAATACTCCGGCCCCGCACTCCTCGTTTGTGCATTCTCTCCTCAGACGGGTGATCTTGCCATTTTCATCGACCTGTAATGAAAAGTCCAATGTTTTTACCAATAGTTCATTGTGTAACCCTTTCTTTACGAAATGGATTCTCCCATTCTGTTGCAATCATGCTCACTCGGGGTTTTAGTGCAGAGTGGACCAAATTCAACCCAAAATCATTAAGCAAGAAGGGGATGGGGGGGGGATTATAGTTACTCAGAATAGTTTTGAATCATTAATTCATAGTCGCCCGAATTGGTCATCATTGTAACTACTTCTATATGGATTTAGGTGTATTTTAATGTTATTTTGAGACAAAATTAAAGACATATTATGGACTTATTTCAGCAAATAAAACAGACAATTTAATATCAAAAAGTTATCCCAGCTGTAAGAAATAAACTAAGATTCAAACCACATCGATTGTACGGTTTCAGAAAACACAACGTTTGAACTACATGTATGCACAAATGTAAATATTTACTTCTTTATTGCATGATAAACATACGGCAGCGACTCCACCAATAATAGTCGCTGTATGTAATTGAATTCGTTCCTAACAATGGCACTGTTTTCTGACTATTTGGGTATAAAAATTGATGAATTTTTTTTCTTCTAAGAGGTTGTTTTTTGGAACAACTTTGGGAAAGTTTTTCATCGTCCATACACAATTGCACATCAGCAATATATTGGTAACAAAAATCCTAAAGTTTCAATTCTCTACATTCAAAAACTGTTGGAGGAGTTGATTAAGGTACAATGAAGGCACCCATAATGTGAATATGAAGACTGAGCTAATTTCTGCAGTCCCGGGAAATTGAATTTTTGGACGAAAATAGTTACTCAGAATAGTTTTGAATCATTAATTCATAGTCGCCCGAATTGGTCATCATTGTAACTACTACTTCTATATGGATTTATGTATATTTTAGCAATGTCATTTAGACCAACTTTTATCTTTCATCTGCCGGAGAAAAGACAAATTGACAAAACATTCCGTAGATTCTCGGGAATCAACCATCTGCATTTGAAAACATGTTTGATAAAATGATATCGACTGTCAGATGTAGACAACCTACAGCTAAAAGTAAATTTCTTGAATGTGCCAGTTTAATGCCCACAATTCCCTGTTTTATTTCATGAACTCACAATCCATCAAATGCATTAATTATTAAATGAACATCCCCGCTAGTTACTCCGGGTAGTGAGGAATCATTGTGACTCATAGGTGTCCTAAGTAGTCATCATCATAACTAGCAATAGACAGGTGACGTTCAGGTACTAAGTAACAGATCAAGTTAAAAAATAAATGTAGGAATACAACTCTTGACAAGTTGCATCCACAGATGGACGGACAAGGTCAAGGTCCTAAGGTGGATTGTTGAACTTTCCCTACGAATGGGGACAAAGTAACTACTACAGTCAAACTTCATTAAGTCGAACGTCGGTAACTCGAATGCCCCACTTAAGTCGAAGCCATTGCCTGGTCCCGGCTGAGCTTGTGTGCAAAGCCAATAGAATAATCACGGTTAAGTCGAAGGTGGACAAGTCGAAATTCCGCTTAAGTCGAAACGAAATTTGGTTCCACCAGCCAGCTTATAACACTAATTACTATGGCCAAGTCGAAGCGCCGTCGGCGATGCATCGCCATGTGATTATAACTCAGTGTGCTTCTATTCAATTGCCTAAAAAGCTGTGAAGTTTCCTGGAGTCTTTGTCCTAATGCATTGTTTCTTTAACATATTAACGAGGTGCGTGGATCAATTTCCCCGCGTGATGATTAGAAGTGTTGATAGACGAAATGAAAATCATATTTAAATCGCCTGATTTCATTCAGTCATGCTTTCCCAAAACGAAAACAATGTTCCCGAACGAAGAAATACGCCATCCATCTGATGGAAAGAAAAACATGGGACGTTAAAAGCATCGAAGAATGGCTTTTTGCAGCGACTTCAGCAAGTGCACCAAGCCCGACCCGACAATCGATGACGCAATGCATAGCTGCGACATTGTACTGCGTTATCTCATGACCCAAGCAGACACGAGCGACGACTTAATGAAGATACTGGGCATCATCGATAAACTAAAGAGATTCAACAACTAAATTTTTGCAGAAACCAGTCATTGATAACCAGTCACTTCCAATCCTGAATCCCAATTTTTGTAAATACTATTGTAACCACTTCCGGGTCAAATGTACTTTTGTTATTTCTACCGCGAATTTGTTGATGTTTTCTTATCATATTCTGTGTTTTTATTATATTATTCAATAAATAATCAGAACAAATATCATCTCGTCTGTTGTATGTGATCAGCATAGTAACTGACTGTTGATTTAGCGTGGGTATATAGCGTGCACAAGGTTGAAAACAATTATTATCGGATCGAAATGAATTTGACTAGTTGGAATTTGTGGTCGAAATGGTTAAGTCGAACACACGGATAACTCGAAGTAAACCAACGGTCCCTTGCGATTCGACTTAACGAAGTTAACTGTAGTATCTGGTTATCAAAGAGCTGACAACTGAACAATACAACTGCAAATTATTCATTCAGATACAAGAAAGTTAGGAACATTTGAAAAGTAGAATGTCTGGACATGTGTCAAGAGTAGTAAAGAGTTATAAGAGAACACAACAGCGACTAGAATATCTAGCTAGTTACTCAGCCAAGTGAGAAATCACGGAGACTCATTAGGTGTCCTAAGTAGTCATCATCGTAACTAATGCTAGATGGGGAAACTATTACCATATAAGGAAATATCAGTTTACCTAAAACAATAAACTAAGATTCAAACCAAATCGATTGTAAAATTTCAGAGAACAAAAGACGTTTGAACTACACACATATGTAAATATTTACTACTTTATTCAAGACATTTATTGTGTGATAAACATATGGCAGTGATTCCACAAGTAATAGTCACGGTATGTAATTGAATTCATTCCCAACAAAGGCACTCTTTTCTGACTATTCTAACAAATCTACTAAAATATGGTTTTCTTAAGGTTGGCTCTATTTGGGGAAAAAAAAATATTAACTTTGGTAAAATCATTCCAAAATTGAAAATTTGAATAGTAAAAAAAATTCTGAATGGAAAAAGAGGCATAACTCTGAAAAATGATTTATTTTTCCATATATACATGTTGCACATCAGCAATAAATTGGTATCAATATTCCTAAAGTTTCAATTCTCTACATACAAATTCTGTGAGGAGGAGTTGATTAAGGTACAATGAAGGCACCCATAATGTGAATATGAAGACAGCTAATTTCTGCAGGGAAATTGAATTTTTCGACGAAAATAGTTACTCAGAATAGTTTTGAATCATTAATTCATAGTCGCCCGAATTGGTCATCATTGTAACTATTTTTATATGAATTTATGTGCATTTCAATAATGTCAATTCGATAGAACTTTAAATTCTGCCGGAGAAAAGACAAATTGACAAAACATTCCGTATATTCTCAGGCATCATCAACCATCTGCATTTGAAAACATGTTGATGAAACTGAGTGAATCAGGCGAGTGTTCCTACGGTAAACATGGTTCATATATATTTACTGCCAGAAACCTAGCACATATGCACTTGGCTATCCACCAGAGTTGTCAAACATGAACTAGGCAATGTATGTAAAGGTCCATACAGATAGCATCGCAAGGGTCAAGTCATTCTCCTTTTCTGCATTCACATGGATGCACATTGCATTTAACCCTTTCAGTGCCAGGGACAGTTTTTTTTTTTTTTTGGGTTGAATTCTTTTGGGTATGCTTAAGCATGCTATGGTGAATTTAACAACAAACTGGATAAAACCTTAGGGGCATGTTATAACTCAAAACTATCACCAAGTATTCATAGTAATAAGTTTGATGCCCATGAAAAACGTAAGATTCCCCGACACTAAACCTACAAAATAAGTCTGTTAAAGAATATAAGAAAAAAATATTAAAATTGTAAAAAATAATAACAAATGG